>JAABUG020130286.1:0-20473 GCA_011319215.2 Scortechinia acanthostroma
GCCTGTCGGCCTGTTGCTTGCACGCGTCCTGTCTTTCTATGGTGTCAAGTCGGTACTGTTCGAGCGCAACACGACAACGACCAAGTGGCCAAAGATGGATCTCACGAATGCGCGGTCCATGGAACTCTTCCGCAAAATCGGCCTGGCCGACAACCTGCGAAAACAAGGCGTACCAGCTGACATTGACCAGAATGTGCTCATCTCCACCGGATTGTCAGCCGCGAAGGCACTCACTCAGTGGGAGCTACCCGGTGTGGACAAGTTCCGGGAGCGAATTCTGAAGACCAACGATGGCACCCAGCCTCAAGAACCGTGGCAGAGAGTCTCCCAGGCAATCTTCGAGAGGTGGCTAAAGGCGATATGTGACGAAGACCCCATGATTGATCTACATTACGGCTTCAAAGTAGAGTCAGTGGAAGAAAACAGTGACTGTGTTAAGACGACTGTAACGAATGTCGCTACTGGCGCCCAAACGGTATGGAGCTCGGACTATGTGGCGGGCTGCGACGGCGCTTCGAGCAAAGTCCGCACTTCTCTATCCATCCCTTTGGATGGAGGCCCAATGTAAGACCTCTTGCACTTGGACTCTGTCTAAACGGACGCTAATAGCTCAATATAGTCCCTCATGTGCATTGCTAGTGCATTTCAAGTCTCGCGACCTCACTCGCCTGCATAAACAGGGAAGATTTTGGCACATCTTCCTCCTCGGACCATCTGGAGGATTCGAAGCTGCCATTATATCTCAAGACGAGAAGGATACTTGGACCACGCACCTGTTTCTGCCTCTGGATGCCGAGCCCGAGAAAATCGACTCGTACGATGCCGTCTACAGAGTCCTCGGCGGCCTGTACGGGCCATATCGCATCGAGATTGACGAGATACTTGTACGCTCAACCTGGAGGCCTAATATTGCCGTCGCTCGTACTTGGATGGGGCCCAATGGGCGGGCGTTTCTCGCCGGCGATTCGGCACATCAGAACATCCCCACGGGGGGTTACGGAATGAACATGGGCATCGGAGACGCCTTCAATCTCGGCTGGAAACTCGCCTCGGTCATCAATGGCCAAGGCGGCCCTGGTCTGCTGAAGTCGTACGAGTTGGAGCGCAGGCCCGTTGCGCTTCGAAACGTAGAGCACTCGGGCGTTCATTTCAAGGTCCACGGCGGGCTCAAAGATCTGCTAAGCGGTGGTGACCCTCGCCGCGTCGACGGCGATGACGAGGACGCCCTTGCTCTCCGTCAGCGGATCCACGAGTATTACCAGCTCTACGACGGAGAAAACAAAGACTTTGGTATCGAAATGGGCTATCGATACGTCTCGCCCATTGTCATTCGTCGAGATGACGATGGCGTCGAGCCTGAGTTCACCCCCCGCAAGTATACGCCCACCACGTGGCCGGGAGGTCGAGCACCGCACCTGTACCTGACCAACGGTACAGGCATTTTCGACATGTTTGGCAAAGACTGGGCCCTACTGGTTTTCACCAACCAGGAAGTGGGACAAACCCACCTCGTCACTGCTGCCAAAGCGCTGGGGCTGAGTCTCCGCCTGGTCGATCTCTCAGGCGAGGAGGACGCGAAGAGGCTGTATGAACGGAACCTGGTTCTGGTAAGGCCAGATCAGCATGTAGCTTGGAGAGCGATGGAAATGGCGTCGTTGACGGGCGCGAGATACGTCCTAGAAGTCGTCACAGGGCGCCTCGACTCGTCCCAGGCCAGCGAGACGGCAAAGCCAAAGGATGCGTTCACGTCTACTGTTGGAATGAATGCTCAGATTAATAGCTTTGCTTTGGAAAAGATGGCCGAGTTCCAACAATGATTAGAGGTTTAGGCCTTTTTGTTTTCAGTGGCTTACAGTTGGTCACAAATATATTGCCGAGAACGATACTCTTTCTTATTTCCCAGTTCCTTTAGCTACAACACTTAGACCTCAGGGGTCCATGGAGTCATCTTTCCAATTGCACTGATATAAGCCACGGGACGAGTATCTATGGCGATAATTCAAACGAGATCCTGTTTCTCATCGAACCAATCTTGTCAATGCGCACCTCAACAACGTCTCCATCTTTCAACCACGCAGGAGGCTTCATAAAAGCCGCCACACCGCTGGGCGTCCCCGTCATGATAACCGTGCCCTTGCGAAGCGTGGTGCCGCGGCTCAAATGCTGCAGAATGGCGGGAATATCGAAGATGAGGTCATCAAGCTTGGTCGACTGCCTCTTCTCCCCATTGACGAAGCACTCCATTGTTAGCTCTGTCACGTCCGGAATGACGCTGGTTGATGTGATGACTGGGCCGATCGGTGCGAATTTGTCAAACGACTTGGCACTGCCGTGCTGGTTCCCCGAGCGCTCTGGCATTTGCCAGTAGCGGGATGATACATCGTTCCCTGCCGTATAACCCAGGATGTAGCTAGCAAAATCCGCATCCGCCGTGAGGTTTTTGCAGTCTTTGCCGAGAACGACGCATAGTTCAGCCTCGTAGTCCATGGAGACGCAGGCAGGGTTGATAGGTATGTCCTCGAATGGACCTGCGAGTGCGTCTATGGAAATAATGTCAATAATCTATCCTGTTCATTAATTGCGTTTGTATATACCAGGTGGTTTCGTGAAGACGACTGGGTAGTCCCCATAGCTCATCTATTGGAACCGGTCAGTATATATACTCTCCCGGAAAGTGGGCAAGAACACGCCCACATACATTTGCCTCATCGGCATGCTGCTTGTAATTGAGGCCGATGCACATGAATATTGGCGTGCGCGGTAGTGGACAAAGAACCTGTCGCCATGCCTCAGTCACCGAAGGAAACAGACGATTTAATAGATCCATACCTCTGCGACGGTGCGCTGCTCCTCCGTCAAGACAAAGTCATCGTCCCAAGGATGCTCGCCTCTAAATATTGGAACCGAGCGCCCAGTAAGGCTCTCTAGGGTGTGGTTGGAAGACTCGCCTGCTTCACCGAAGTAGATGCTTCCCTTCTCGTCACGGAAGCGGAAGATGCTTGAGAAGAGCACCATACTGTTCCGAAGTTGCAATTATGCTGGCTCAGATGGAATGAAAGCAGAGACGGGACCGAAAGGCTGTAGACATAGGGTAGTGCGAGTTAGCTGTTAAAGAGCACCCTGAGCATGACACATCCCCAGTTCCCCACAACTCTCTCGGGCTCGGGCTCGGCAAGCAACGGCGAAGAACTAACAAGAGACAGCCTACGACAAGCGCCTATTTTCTGCCATTTAAGTATTACTATGATATCTGCACTGCCTAAGCCTTGTTTAGTAATAGACTCCAGCTGTCTCCACATCCATAAAGCTCAATGCTCGACCTATTCAGGCGTCATTGCTTCAGCACATGCCTCCCATGCTATTCATCCTCCATGAAGGGGCCTTGACTACCTCAGATTCTGTGTAAACATAGCCAGGCAGGTGTATCCAATGTAAGTGTTTCGGAGACCAGCCATAGACCAAAACTATTTGTCATGAGGTGTCTTTTAGGCTACAAGTGGATTAGGAGCTATGACAAGAATCTAGGTGCTGCCCTTCTGGGCCGCATGTATTTGGCTGTTAGCCTGTTCCATGGCATATTCGCAGAGCAAGACTCACAGTCACAGGCGTGATGCCCATTTTCATGCTCACCTCACTGCTTTATCATTCATCCCCCGCATCCCGTACTGATAGGCCAAAGATGGCTCAGTTGTTGGTGGCGATTGGCGAACCACGCTGATCAACG
Organism: Scortechinia acanthostroma; assembly: GCA_011319215.2. Taxonomy (NCBI): domain Eukaryota; kingdom Fungi; phylum Ascomycota; class Sordariomycetes; order Coronophorales; family Scortechiniaceae; genus Scortechinia; species Scortechinia acanthostroma. Next base: position 3,725 of record JAABUG020130286.1, read on the forward strand.
GCCCCCACCCCCGCATTTGGGTCACCTGGGGAAGCTTGGGGCCGCGGCTCTCGTCGACGTCAGGGTCCCCTAGGCCTGAAATTGTGCCCTTCTTACCACGGCACGGCCACCTGTTACCGCTGCACGTCTACTGGACCCTGAGTGTCTGACGACAAGATCCGCTGGAACCAGCACGAGAACGCTCGCAAGCATGGCCTGCAAGGCTTGTCGTGCGCGCAAGATCAAGTGCGATCGAACGCGGCCAGTCTGCCAGAACTGCCGACAGCGGTCGAGCGACTGCACCTACACTGGCGAGCGGCGCACTCGGCGCTGGACCGAGGCCGGCATGCCCTCCACCCACTCGCTGTCCGCGGTCCGCCGCCGCCAGCCAGCAGAGATCCGGTCACTGATGCGTGCGGACCAGCCGGCGTTGCCGCCGTCGACACGACCGCAGATGCAGAGCCCCGGCGCGAGCCCATCCTGCTGGCGGCCGATGGACCCGGACCCGATGGAGATGGAGCCGGACGCCATGGCAGGCGACATCCTCTCGACGCGCGTGTCGTACGAATCGCGGCCGGTGCTCCAGACGCCTACCAGCTCCGGCGTCAGCCAGCAGCAGTACGACAACCTGCTCGACAAGATCCTCGACGGTGACGACATGGAGTGCCTCAAGGACCGCAACCCGGCTCTCTGGATGCGCGCCAGCGACGGCGACGAGTACACGGGCCCGTCATCGGGCATCTCCACGGTCTCCGATCTGGGCCTCAACTGGGTGCGCGACAACGTGGCCGAATCGGACGTCCTCTGTGAGACCATCCAGGATATTCGCAACGGCATCCTCAGCCACATCCGCCAGCCCAAGTGTATCCCCCAGGACCTGCCCCTGGCAGTCAGCAGTGCCAGCACCAGAGACGTTTCCCGGGAACTCCCCCCAGCGCAGGCCATGGCCTATGTGGAGGCGTACTTCTCGACCGTCCAGGTCATATTCCCGGTCCTCGACCGCGATGTCTTCCTCGCCCAGTTGGCGGCAGTGCGGGCAGGTCAGGCTCCGGCCTCCACGTACTCATGGCAAGCTTTATACAATGCCGTGCTGGCATCCGGCTGCCGCGCCACGCTTTCCGAGGAGACAGCCGAGGCGTTCAAGACATCTGGGCGGGAGGCCTGGAGCTACTTTCAGACGGCCTTGTCGTTCGAGTCCCGCATCCTGCACGGCGCCACCGACCTCATGGCTATCCAGGCCGTAGCCGTCATGACCATCTTCGCCCAAGGGTTGTCGAGCCCGCAGCGGCTCGAATACACTCTCTCCTCGATAGCCTCGCGGCTGGCGCAGAGCCTCGCCCTCAACCGCCATCCACCACCCGAGTGGGATCTTACCGAGAGCGAGAAGCGCGAGAGGAACAGGGTCTTCTGGGTCATATACTGCCTGGATAAGATGATTGGCCTGCGGTGCGGCCGGCCGTGCGTCATCCACGACGAGGAAGTGAGCTGCTGTTTCCCACGCGGTGTCCGCGTCATCAACGACGCCCCTATGGCACCGGGAGGGAAGACCCCCTTTGACTTCTTCCTGTGTTTCACCAAGCTCTCGCGCATCGGTGGCAACGTCTCGCGCATGCTGTACTCGGCAACGGCGCTGTACACCCCCTCCTCTCGGCTTGTCCTGAGGCTCAACGGCCTGCTGGAAGATCTGCAGGCTTGGGTGCATTCGATACCGGATGACATCCGGCCTGGCAAACACCTAAACCGGATGCCGGACACGCATGGGCTGTCCCGAGACCAGATCGTCGTCCTACATGCATCGTACTACTACGTCCTGTGCGCCATCTATCGACGCTTTACACCCATATTCACCCAAGACAGTAAGAGCCTGGAGCATCTAATCGACTCAAAGTCGCACGTATCGCATATAGAGGCCGCCAGGTGTATAGCGTTGCTCACAAAACATCTTGGCTTTGAGAGTTTCAGTCCCGCATGGTATGTTTCAACCCTCTCTGACGTCTAGTATCCTATGCGTTGACCCTCTAACTAATGTGCCTTGGTAGGCTCGTTTTCTACTATCCATTTACTGCTCTCACCACCATCTTCGTCCACATTGTATCAAACCCACCAAGCGAATCGACGCAGAGCGATATTGCCCTAATGGAGGCAGTGGTTGGATTTTTCGGGCGCCTCGAATATATAACATCCGGAGAAACCGCTTTCACCAAGACGGCCGAGTTTGTTCGGCAGGCACGCAGGGTAACAGACATGCAGAACAAAGCTCTGGCTCGCAAGAGGCTCCCAGATCCACCTGCTTCGAATCATACCGCGACAACAGCATCCGTACCGCTGCAAGACTATCCAGGTGCAAGGAATGATACGCTGGAGACGCCGAACAAGGTCAACCAGCAGCCTAAGGACTCCACCAGCATCACGGTGGGAGGAGGGCTTGGGACCGTGTCTCCGCAGGCGGACGCAGAGAACCCAGTTGGGCTCCGTATGGGGCCGGCCAGCGTGTACTACGACAATGGGGTTTCCCAGCAGAGCCAGGCTCTCTACACAGATCTAGTTAGCCTCTTGGCGCCACCTTCTAATGACGACGCATCGCATATTAACTGGTTAGGGGATTGGGTTTCTGTGGGATAGTCAAGGTGGAAGCGAGTATAGAACGAGCAAGAACGAGCAAACGGCAGACACAGGAATCATTTTCTGAACGCAGAACCGTTGCGGAAGGAATTTAGGGCTTTGGCACAGCGTGAGCTGTATTTATATATTTATATCCGTAGCAAGTGTCCTTGGTATCCCACTATCCCTTCTGCCTATACTTCTACTTCAGTACTTATAGCTCTGGTTATATTAAGCCCTGCTCTGTAGAGCACTAGAGCTTTTACCCTACTAAGTCCTTTTAGGGGTTAACATGATCCTTGTACTCTAAGTCTCTTAACTGGCTGCCGAGCCCGAACCCGAACCCGGCCCAATGAGGAAGCGCGCTGAAGCCGAAGCCGAAGCCGAACCCGGAGCCAGCCAGCACCTACTAGGCTCCTACGGGCAGCCCGGGCTAATCAAATCAGTACACAAATGCGAATACATAGCAAAAGTCAGCCCGTCCATGCTCCGCGCATGCGACGCTATGCGTGTGCAGAACGCGGGGGAAGAATGGGCTGGGCTGGATCATGGGGAAAGGCGTCATGCTGTATACAAGCTTTGTTGACTGTAGCAAGTTACACTGACCGACCAGAGGCGACATGTTGCTTAAGGAGGGCAAAGTAGAAAGCATATTAATTGGATCTTATATATCTTTTTCTACATGCTTGATAGATCCGGCAACGCTCGTGGCCCAATCTCGCGCCGCTTCTTCAGCACGCGGTCGTCCTCGCCGTTCTTGATGGCCTGGATCATCTCCTCTGGATCAAAGTCGGTGCCAATGGGATTCTCGGCAAACGCGTTACTCATCATGAAGGCAGTTGCGTCCTCGACCGTGTCGAAATTGTCCACCTGCGTCTCGAGCATGTTGCCGTCCGGGTCCTTGTAGTAGATGCTGGTGGTAGGGCCGTGGTTGACGCACCAGACCGGGGCGATGTTGCGAGCTTTCCGGTGGCGGTAGGCCGTTAGCAGGTCGGATAGGGAGTTGAAGGTGAAGGCAATGTGCTCCAGGCCGCAGCTTGTGGGCACCTTGGGCCCGGTGGAGGGGATCCCGATGAGAGCCACGCGGTGGTGTTCGTTGTCGTACGTAATGAACGAGATCATCTCGTTGCCGTAGGTGACCGTCCCGCCGAGAAAGGTGGTGTAGAAATCCACCATGCGCTCGAGGTTGGCGGTGCGTAGCACTACATGGGCCAGTGAAGCCGGGCTCAGCACCTTGGCACTGGGCGTGTCAAAGTCAGACATTGTTTGGATTCGCTGAGTAGATCGTACGTTTGTACGTTTTTTGGGGATTCAACTTCTGAGCTCGTTGGTGGCGGTCGCTTGATATAATCATATAGTTAGTCCACGTTTCCTAGGGAGTTCCGCCCGAAGCCGACAGCCGACCCCGCGCATGAAAACAGAATCACAGCTGACCGGTGGCTCACGGCTTGCATTCCCCTTGGCAGGGTGCTACATTCGGGCTGGCATGGCTATTATCTCAAACTCACTTACTGCTTCACATAGAGTACATAGCCTCTTCAACTCCCCCGGAACCCGGTCAGCAAAGCAAACATGAGTTACGTTACGGAGAACACAAAATGGATGTCCGATCAGATTACCAGCAACACCAAAGATCTCGTCGCAAGGTTCTACGAGCTCGCAGACTCCAAGCAGTCAGACGCGGGCCAGCTCATGGCGACTGAGGTCTTTTCCGAAGACGCCGTACTATCCACACCCGGTGGGACGTACAAAGGCTTCACAGGTACCAAAGGATCTCATCTCACAGTAACCCAAGCACTGATAAGTAACTAAACATGTCCGTAGAAATATCCAATTGCCGAGACAATGCTTGGGCTACTGTGACTTCAAGGAAACACACTCTCTCCAAGGTTTTCGCAGGCCAAGGAGACACTGACACTGAAGAGCTGGTCCTTTTCGGGTCGGTGCGGATGACTACTCTCTCCAAGGGAGAAGAGAGCCATGACTCTGCATTTGTGGCCCTCGTGAAGCTGAAGCTAGGATCTTCTGCTTCCTCTGCGGCCCAATCTCGCATAAGTAGCATGGAGGTGTATGCGGTGAGTTTTACCCTGCTGAGGTTTGCCTCTGGACCAACGCTCATTTGCCTCAACTACAGATTACGTCTCCTAGTTCTGCGTAGAGTCTCGATTGTTTGAGTAAGCGAAGAGGGTTCGCCGATTGCCCGGGATCTGCACAGGGCTGTCCTTGTCAAGATGTGGAAAGTTCGAGGAAGCTAGATATCTACATTAGGCGATGAAGGACAGAATCCAAATAGTAAATAGATCTTTTACGTCTACGTGCTTCTTTTATCATGCCGGGGACGACACATCCTCCCATTGTGTTCACCTGCTGCCGCTAACTGTGGCCCTAATCTTTCTGTTACAGCTTACTTGAACGGCTTCCCAGTTTCTCGACTTGCGCGAATTGATGAAAGTAGTCGAGACTGAGGGTTTAGAAGCGTCCCGCTCGATCGAACGGGTTGGCCGGACACGATCTGCTTGACGGGTAGCTCGACTTTCTTTTGGTTTACCGTGATCTGTTTGGTTTAAGCGAGTCAGATTCCCATTGTGGGACACTGTAAAGCTGGGAAAAAGGTGCTTACTGGCAACTCGGGCATCTCAAAGATGTATTTCGGTACATGTCTTTTGCTGAGCTCTTTTGCTATGGCCGCTTTAATGTCATTCACAAGGGTCCTGTCCAAAGTGTGGCCCTTCCGCATGAGTACGAAGAGCATGACACTCTCGTCCAGGTCGGTAGGTCTTCGTTGTCCAACGCACAGGCTGTCGGCGACGCGGTCCGAGAAATGCGCATCGATGACCGCATAAATTTCCGAGCTTCCGAACCGGACGCCAGATGGGTTGAGAACACCGTCCGCTCGGCCCATGAAGTGGATATTGCGAGTTTTCGGATGCACAATGCAAAAGTCTCCATGTGTCCAGACGTGGTCGAACCGCGCAAAGTATGACGAGTGGTAGCGGGATCCGGGGGGTGCGGCAATGGCAGGACTGGAGTCGGCCGAGTCGCCCCAGAAGAAGCACGGCATGTTAACGAATGCCGCCGTGGCAACAAGCTCGCCAGCCGTTCCGAGGGGCACTGGTGTCCCTACGCCGCCGGAAGAGCTGGCGTCATAGATGGCGATTGGCACCCCGAGGGACGGACCTTGAGTACCGCCTACGAATACGGGGCTGAGCGGGTTGCCGGTCCCGAAGCATCCTGCCTGTATAGTTTGTCAGATGAAGAGCACAGGGACAGGCAATGCAGTCATTGACGCACAATATCAGTACCTCCGGACATGTTGATCAGCTGTACACGTGGGGGAAAGCCAACGTCGTAAACCCATTCGAACAAATGGTCTGCTAGCGGCATCCCCGTACTAGTGACAACCTGCAGACTATCCAGGTTGACAATGTCTCGCGGAGCGACGAGATTCGTGGCCAGCTCGCTCAGCCAGCGTGGACTAGTTCCAAACTTGGTGACGCGCTGCTCGCCGAGTATCTCAACAAGCACCTTTAAATCGGGCCACATGGGGGATCCGTCGTACAAGACCAGCCGGGCACCCATGAGCAACCCGGCCACTTGAAGCACGTACATTATCCAGCTGGTCGTGGTGAATTGCAGAGCAACGGTGTCGGCGGATGTGCGGTGGTGCAACCGCTCCTCCTTGATGACGTTTAGGATCACGCCTCCGACGCTGTGGACAATTGCCTTTGGGATGCCTGTAGTCCCCGAGGAGTAACAGATCAGAAAGGGTGCGTGGAATGGAATGCGGGCAAAAGGTGGCGGCGCTTTTGGCCCGTCGGCGCCGGCTGATGAGCCTACGATTGACGACCATGTCTCGACTCCAGCAATGCCGGACACATCCAAAGGCTGGTCAAACCGGGGAATAGCAATGAGCCTTGAGAAGTTAGAGCACTGTTTCAGACCATTAATAGTGCCGGCCATTTTGTCTCGAAGGTCCCAGGTCCGGCCGTTATACACAGCTGCGTCGTCGAAGAAGACAAACTATGATCGGGAGGGTCAGCCTTCCCAGGGGCCACACAAAGGGGAGCTTGCCTTGGGGTTGAGGGGCTTGCCTTGGGGTTGATCTGGACAGCTCTTTGCAAGATTCCGCCCAGTCCCATGTCGGTAGACGAGCTCGTAAAGACTGCACCGAGCCATGTTGTAGCCAAGAAGACAAGCAAGGTGCTGTACGAGTTGGCGCCGATGGCGACGATGCGGTCTCCCTCGTGCACCCCACGCGCGGCCAGTGCCGTGGCTAAACGAGATGCATCGCGACGCAGCTCACTCCACGACACGTTGCGCTTCTCTGTGTTGCCCTCCCGTATCGCTGTGATGGCAATCTTATCGTCCTCCTTACCACTGATTCCGTCGTGGTCCTGTGCATCAGAGGCGCCGCGAGAATAGAGTATGTTCTCAGCCCAGTTCAGACGCACGCCTGAGAACCAACGAGGCACGCTATCGATCGGCGCGGCTTCATCAACCACGCTGGAGTAAAAGCCCTCGTGGATAATGTTGGCCCAGTCGAACAGCTGGGCGTAGAAGGCAGAGCGATTGCGGGTGGAATACTCGTAGAACTCGGTGAAAGTCTGAAGGCAGGAAAAGCGCCATTAGAGTCTATACCATGCAGCCATATGCCGGATTTGAAATTGTAGCTTTACCTCTAGCTGGGTGCCGTGTCGTGCATTGACAGCCTGCATGAACTTGTACATCTCTGTACTCTGGATGTTTTCATGCTCCCAGAGCTTGCGGGGCATCGCATGGTCGACCATTTTCCGGACACTTGGTGAGACTGAAGGGGCGCCCAGAGAACGCTATACAATGCCTTGGGTGACACACAACCTTACCATCTATACTAGCATATAAGCGCAGCCAAGCAAGACCAATGACTTGGAGCCGCGATTAACCGCAGTAAACCTGGCCACCGTGCACTCTTTGTGCGGAAGAGTTGCCGCCATTCTCGCGAGTGACTCTGATCCTATCCTCGGGTATGTTGGCAAGATACCTGATATGGTGGGAGATAGTAGGGTAGCCGGGGAGGCTGAGAATGCACATCGAGCCCGAACCCGTCTGTTCGCAGCCCGAGGCCGCGCAACCAACTTGGTCGGGCTCGGCTTGGAAATTTGGGCTCCAGAGAGTGGCGGGCCCGTGTTCTGAACTAGTATAGCTGTGGATGGTCACCAATACCCCAGGTTTCCAATTTGTCCTAGCTGTTTTGTGGGGTTAGTAGGGTTCTCCCCCGCATTGACGCTTCCCCTCCCTCTCGTGTTGCTGAGACGTCTGTCAAAGGATGTATGTAGTAGTAATTCTGGACGTATGAGCTTAAGGGAGAGTAGAGTATTTTAGCTGCACACCCTAGCTGGAACGACCTATAAGTCTGACCGAGCGTGCACTGTGCCATCTGTCAAGTCAGTTTCCCTTTCAGAGGCACATTGACTAGCTTTTCCATCAAGTTACTTCAAGCACCATGATTAGCCTCTTGTTCACTTTGCTTCCTTTGCTAGCAGCATCTGTCTTGCTATTCCTTAAGGTGGTCAAGGTTGGCTCTAGGCCTGCCGGATACCCACCTGGCCCACCGACGGTGCCTCTCCTAGGCAACTTGCATCTTGTGCGTAGAAAGGACATCAACTTTGAGATGTCTGATTATTCTGATAGATTTTTCACCTAGATGCCAGTTTCTAAACCGCACCTTCAATTGCAGCAGTGGGCCAAGGAATATGGGTAATTAGTTCTCCTCTCTCTCCTTCGAACAGAACCATTTCTCACCATACTGGCAGACCCATCTATTCGCTAATTCTGGGCACGAAAACAATGATCGTCTTGTCCTCCGACACTATAGTTAAGGAGCTGCTGGACAAGAGGAGCGCCAACTACTCGGACCGGCCGGACATGTTTATTGGACAAAGGATCGCCAGTGGAAACCTCCGACTGGTCGTCATGGTTAGTTAGCTAGTCACTGACTCACTGGCCCCGTGGTGTGCTCGGCAAGTTTGACTTGAGCACAGAGATACGGCGACAACTGGCGTATGATTCACCGCATGATTCACAACTTTCTCAACATCAAGGCTGCCGTAACCTATGTCCCTTACCAAGACCTAGAGAACAAGTTCCTCCTGGAAGGACTCTTGGATACCCCAGACGACCTGCTCCGCCACATCCGAAGATTCACATACTCTCTCTCAACACAAATGATCTACGGTTATCGCTGCGTCAATAACAGGGACCCGAATCTCTTGCAGCTATTTGAGGTATGATAAACTCAAGGCTACTGGTGAGCCTGCAACTGATTCTCTCCAGAGTTTTGAAAAATGGGGTGAGCTATCGGGGAGTTCCAGCGCTCAGCTGGCGGATCTCTATCCATTCATGCAGAAGCTGCCGGACTTCTTGGCCCCAAACGTCAATTACGCTAAAAAATTATTCGCCGTCGAGAAGAAGAATTATGTCGGCCACTGGATGAAGTCAAAACAAGCGTTGGATAGCGGCAAAGGCCTGGTACGTGCATGCTCGTGACACTCAAGGAGCGAATTCACCCACGAGGTAAAACTGACTGACTGTAACCCCCAGCCTTGTTTCTGTAATGATATTTACCGAGCTCAAACAAAGGAAGGCTTCGATGACGACGCGGCAGGCTACATCAGCGGCTCATTGTTGGAGGCAGGATCAGATACGACAGCATCCACTTTGTATGGCTTCATCCAGGCGATGCTCGTTTGGCCCGAGGTGCAACGCAAGGCTCAGGAAGAGATCGATCGCGTGGTCGGTCCTGATCGTCTTCCGACAATGGATGACTATGAAAACCTGCCGTACATCCGCTGCTGTATCAAGGAAAGTCTGCGATGGATGCCTACGGTTATTCTTGGCGTGCCGCATGCTGCACTCAAGGAAGACAACTATATGGGCTATACAATTCCCCAGGGAGCAACAGTAGTAAACAATGTCTGGTACGTAATCCTCATGTGGCATCCAAAGGTTTGGGTCTAACATGAATCGCAAAAGGGCTATCCACATGGATCCTGACCGGTCCGACGAACCACGAGTCTTCAAGCCAGAACGGTTCACAGGAGATAATACCACCCTCTATCAATCTGCAGTTGGTGACACGAAGAAACGGGACAACTTTGTTTTCGGAGCTGGCCGCCGCATGTGCCAGGGGATCCATATTGCCGAACGATCTCTCTTTTTGGGCATTTCGCGCCTCATGTGGGCTTTCACTTTCTCCCCGGTCAAAGATGAGCAGGGTCGGCCTTTCAACTACGACGTGGAAGACCTTGTCGGGGGTATTACGGTGCAGCCGAATGAGTATCCGGTCCACATCGAGCCTCGATCTACGGCGAAGGTAAAGATTATCAGAGAGAGCGTGGCGGAGTGTAAGAAGCTTCTGGATCCACAAACCCTTCAGTGGAAGAGTGTGCCCGAAGGTATGGCGTTCAGCACTTGGATGCCAGAGAACATTGTGGCATAGAGACTCCAATGCCCTGATATTTTTTTGTCAATTGCCACAATGGTGCCGGAACTACTTTTCTTTTTTGGCCACGCAGCTTCATGGGCCTTCATTCCAAGCCCTCCTAATTATGGTCAGTACCTATTTCGACTCCATTCTGAATCCGCTACCTGCCTCACGGCTGATGCGTCAGATCGGTGATAAGGTAAAGTCCCATTGTCCCCTGTATGGTTCTTTAGCATCCGTCCGGCCCATTGAGTACAAGCCCAGCAGTGTGGACCAAGGCAAACGGCGCCTCCCGGCCGACCCATACGGTAGATTTATCTCATATCTTCCAAGGGCAAAAGGCATGTGCCGAACTATATTTCAGGCGACAGGATTAGCTTAGTTGATATTCGCCTCTCCATGGCGGTGGATGATGAGCCTACTGCACAAAGCCATCCCTGCCAACGCCCTATCTCGCTCAATACGCTGTTGTATGGAGGATCCGCTTTCATGGCTATTGGGGCGAAAGGCGACCATGTGTTACAGATGCCAGATACATATCTATTTGAGCCAAAGTCACAAATATAGAGATATTGTGATATATATGTGCCCCTAAGTCAAGGTCGTTACGCGGAATAGTACCTAGCCCAACATTTGGTCTAGTTTAAACCTAGTGAATACCTCTGGCTAGGTGAGGAAAAGCCTCTCACACCTGCGTATTGCGTCGTCCCGCACACTGAAATTGCGATTGTACCGATCCAGCCCCGTATGACACCCCCGTCGACGTATGCCAGGGCATCAACGTACGCCACAGGGGTGGCCGACATCGGCATATCGAAGCCACCGCTTCTGGATGCATCATGGACGGATGGATGCATTTGGCGCGCGGGTCAGCTCCTTCCCCCACCTGGACTTCGGGATTGTCGTCCAAAGGGCGAACGTCAAGCCAGGCGCACAGCTCCATGCGGACCTGAGGGACTAGCTACCAAGGGGTGTATAATATAACAGAGCAGAGGTTCTTATGATGACCATATCCAGCTCGTTCTGACTGCTCTAAAGGGTTCCAGTATACCTCTCCAGTGTGTTCAGCTCACCTGTCTCGAGATTCCTGAAAATCCTCTATTGTGAAGCCCCCTATTACAGGGACAGGGTTCTCTTTCTTGCCTTCGCTGGGCGCGTCGCTCGTTGTTTCTGAGAGTCATCGGTCGAAAGTCCTCTTCCAGTCCCTGTCGAAACTTATTCGCAGCATCCACAGAGAGACGATGGAAGTGGCCGTGTCACGACTAATTTATTGAGGGAGTCTTGACCATCAACGGTCATCTGAAATAATGGCGAATCGACGCCGCGTGATTGGTTCGAGCTAAAGCCTGAGGCAGCCCCCTAACTAGTCGATACTCGACACTAAGCCGCAAAACTAAGCCGCAACTTAGTAGACTAAGGGTCGGTTAGTTGCCTAGCGGCCTCAGGTCCTCCGCGGAGGATCGATAGAGCGCAAGTGGCCGGAGCGTCCACAGTCCAATTTGCTTAGCGCTTAAGACTACAAAATAGTACCGTCCACCTAGATAAGTGGTCTAGGCAGACTACATCGTCGCCGCGAATCATCCGTCGGCGCATCCGGCCAAGCTACCCGAAAGAAGTTACTGCTGGGTCCTCTTCCACAGAACTAATATCAACAAAATGGTGGCGGCAACTTGGGACTTGGAAGGAACACCTGCGCTGCAACTCGGTCTGGCAATCTTCTTGAAAGAACAGAAAGCACAGCTTGCCGTCCGGCCGATTGTGAAAACGGACCATTCCCTATGAAGGGCACCAATGGTTTACTAACCTTTGTCCTTGGTACACCATGGCACTGGCAACCTCTGGATGACTCGTTCGGAGTCGTTCGGCCGTTGCCTCGAACGCTCGAACCCTTGTGGGACGCTATCAAAACGTGTTAAGCGATGCTTAGCTGCTGGTCAGGAACCATGTAGGCAATTTCGCCTACGCCAGACTTAGCCTCAAAAAGTTCTCTTGGACTGGCGAGTCGCTTTTCGTGCCTGGCCGGCATATCCACCCTTTCACAGGCAGGCAAGAGTCCATTACAATAGTGGCTAGGAAACCCTCTTGCATTCACTAGACCACTAGGCTAATTGTCGGTTGAGTCACTATCGCAAGGTTACATTGAAGAGATTCACTGTATATTAAACATGTCTTCTCCCCTGGCGTCGAGCCTTTTGGGCCTCATTCCCTTTCTAGGAGCCTCGCTCTACATAGGCTATTGTCCTCAATATAACGCGAAAAGCGGTTCCTGCGCTTCCCAGAGTTGTGTCCATTCTGACTTATCCAATCATTCCTTCTTGACAAGCTCGCTCCTCAAAGCTATCATCAGGGCTGGCAAAACCAGACCACGAAAATGCGGCACGCTCTGTACCACGGTGCGGTCTGGTCTGTTTTAGCCAGTCTTGCATCGGCTGATGCTCCGACTTCTCAGCAATGGGCCGAGAGAGCAATCTACGTTTGTCTTCCTTGAACATTATCACATTGGTCGAATTGGTGGAACGCCCGACGTGACCGTGGCGGCGCAAAGTACTGATAGGTTCATCCTTCTAGCAAGTTATGACAGACCGCTTTGCTCGCCCCAACGGCTCACCTGACGCACCTTGTGATCCCACCAAGTACTGTGGAGGCTCGTGGACTGGGCTCATTGACAAGCTCGATTACATTCAAGATCTCGGATTCACTGCCATTCAAATCTCGCCCGTCGTGGAAAATATCCCCGGCGATACCAAGTACGGCGAAGCATATCATGGATACTGGCCCAAGAACCTGTATGCTCTCAATGGACACTTCGGAACTGCAGACGACCTTCACAAATTAGTGAGCGAGGTCCATAGACGAGATATGTACCTAATTGTTGATGTCGTGATCAATGATATGGCTCAAGCTGTCAATGGCTCCATGAAAGATGACCCGTCGCTGAAGATTGACTATTCCCAGCTCTTTCCCTTTGATGATGAGAAATACTATCATCCTTTCTGCGCCATCACTGACTGGACTGATCCCGAACAATACCAGAATTGCTGGTTTGCTGATGAAGGGGTTGCCCTGCCAGACCTGAAAACAGAAGATCCCACAGTCGTCACAATGATTGGAGATTGGATCAAGCAATTTGTTGGTAATTATTCTGTTGACGGGCTACGCATTGACGCAGCACTGCACATGAATGACGACTATGTCTCCAGCTTCTCCAAGGCAGCCGGTGTATTCACGTTGGGCGAAGTCAGCAACGGAGACACAGGCCTGGTGTGCAAATACGAAGATTTGGTCTCTGGCGTCCTGGACTATCCTCTCTATTACTCCTTGATCCAAGCCTTCACAGCAGGCAATATGCTTGGGCTTGCTGAAAGTATGCGAAACGTGCAAAAGGATTGCAAGGATTTCACACTTCTGGCAACATTCTTGGAGAATCACGATCTCCCTCGCTTTGCGTCCCTGATCAATGACACGACAGTAAGTTAGATGATTGTACTAGACATTATATTGGCTAACATCTACAAATTAGTTGGCAAAAAACGCGATGGCTTTCAACATTCTCTCAGACGGCATCCCATTCGGTATGTTCCTCGAAAGCACAGGCGGAGTCCCCAGGCAGACGCTAATAACTTCAACCAGTTTACCAAGGTCAAGAGCAGCACATGCAGGGCAACTACACGCCCTTCAACCGAGAAGCCCTCTGGACAACGAACTATGATACCACGGGCCCGCTATTCAACCTCACCGCAACGCTGAACAAGCTCCGCAACCACGCCATTAGCATCGACAACCGCTATGTGACCAACCATAGCATTGGGGTCCATGTCGACAACTCCACATACGCCGCCAGGAAGGGCCCGGAAGGAGTGCAGATTGTTTCAATTTTCTCAAACCAGGGCTCGAAAGGCGGCAAGTACCAGCTTGCGTTAAAGGATGCTTATGCGCCTGGGACAGAAGTCATGGAAGTCCTGGGCTGCTCCAAGCTCACTGCTAACGACTTAGGCAACCTGACCGTCGAGATGGACGCTGGTGAGCCAAGGGTCTTTTTTCCTGTCGCACAGCTCAATAACTCTGGGTTGTGTGGCTTTGAGAAACAGAAGACTCTCCAGTCGAGCAACAGTTCGGCTCAACCCGCTCAACCCGATAATAATAAGGGCAAGGACACGGATACAAAATCCTCTGCGAGCATCGTTACCGTTCCATGTCCGGTTATTGTCATCTCTGGGGCAGCATTGGCGGTTATGAGCTGGTTCCTCTGATTAGCTTTCAAGCCATCTTGGCTCATTTTGCCTCTGTCCTGTATCTGTGCTTACTATGGTTGTCATCATTGCTTCCTTCACTCTATTAATTATGGTGCTCACGGCACCCTTTCTATCCCAACTCATGATGTACATATGTGTCCGTTTCATACAATGATATAAGAGCAAGGAGATCAACAACGATAATTACTCGTGAGATTTCTATACTACCCATTAACCTCCCGCGATCTTCGGTGATCCTCCCGCCTCATGATCGTCCGTCCCACCGTCCGTCTCCCAAATTCCGACCCTCCATTATCTATTAATCCCATACGGAGATTCGCAAAATGGGTGGGTTATTCAGAAAGAAACAGAGGACAATATGTTCTTATAGTCGCCATACCGCCACGGAAGGAGCAACTGTTGCTCACATATATAGGGAGAGTATTGACACTCGTGACAATCATGCTGATTCAAACAAGATCATCAACCGAGTCCAGGTTCATCCTTTTGAATCGCAATGAGGACTTCCAGCAATGATAACCCGCAGGAGCAGGAGAAGTGGGAGATTTCAGTGACTCCGCCAGAAGCTCCTGATGACCACGAGTACCCTACGGGACTTAGGCTCGCGCTGGTGATGACCTCCCTCTATATCGCCATGTAAAGGTACAGTTTAGATGGTCCCGTACTTCTTCTCCGTGTAACCTGCTGACCCGGAGGGCTGCAGGATAAGTTAATCATCTCAACCGCGACACCGTCCATCACTGATGAATTCCACGCCTCGAAAGAGGTAGGCTGGTATGGAACGGCCTACATGCTCACCAATTGCGCCTTCCTGCTCGTCTTTGGAAAAATATACACCTTCCTGAGCGTCAAAGCCGTCTTTCTTGCCGCTGTCGTTCTTTTCGAAATCGGCTCTGCTGTCTGCGGCGCGGCTCCAAACTCGGTTGCATTCATCATTGGCAGGGCCATTGCCGGTCTAGGAGCTGCAGGGGTCCAGGTCGGCATCGTACGCGCATATTTCTTTTACTTCACGCTCTTTAATCGGCACTTGCTCATAGTGCCGTGTCTTTAGCTGGTTCTCATTGTCTATGTCGTCCCGATTGCGAAACGACCCCAATACCAGGGCTTATTTGGCGCGATTTATGGCATCTCGTCCATTACCGGCCCGCTTATTGGCAGCGCCTTCGCCTCGAACATCTCCTGGCGATGGTGCTTTTACATCAACCTGCCACTCGGAGGTGTGGTCCTCCTGTTCGTCTTTTTCCTGCTCCAGGTCCCGGGTGCCTCGTCCAAAGATGTCTCGAGTTGGAAATATAAACTGGGGCAGCTCAATTTGGAAGGCATCATTGCTCTCCTTCCTGGGGTCATCTGCCTGTGTTTGGCTCTAGAATGGGGTGGTTTTACATACAGCGTAAGTTCCCTCTCCAGAGTCTTTCTTTCTTCTGCTACAATTTCATCTCGCAGAGCTGACCGTATAACAGTGGAGCAACGGTTGTATTATCGCCTTACTTACAGTCGCTTCGGTTCTGTTGCTCGCTTTCATCTGGATTCAGATCTGGAGACCCAAGACAGCCACTGTACCACCGCACATTTTCATGCAGCGAAGATCCTCAGTGGCTTCTGGGTGAGCTGCACGGTTGGTGTGCATATGACAATGTTTAGTAAGTCATCTCCTTAACACACCACTAGACCCGCTATCTATAAAATACGATCTCTTGCTGATAGCAGAACGCCAGTCTACTATCTCCCAATCTGGTTCCAGTCCGTAAAAGGTCTCTCCGCCATCGAGAGTGGCATCAACATGCTGCCTCTGGTGTTTGCCATGGTTGTTATGTCCATATACAGCGGCGTGGAAATAACTCAACTGGGCTATTATACGCCGTTTCTGATCGCCGGCACATGCTGCGTATCAGTCGGTGCGGGCCTTCTCAGCGCCCTCAAAGTCAACACAACGGAAATCCAATGGCTCTGCTACCAGGTCATCTACGGCTTGGGCTTGGGCTGTTTATTCCAGTTACCCAGCCTCGCTGCGCAGACGGTGCTCCCCCGCAAAGACGTAGCCATCGGCGCTTCCCTCATGCTTTTCGGTTAAACTCTCTTCGGCGCCATATTTGTCTCGGTTGGCCGGAACGTTCTCGCCCAACATCTGGCTACCCGCCTCGCCCGCATCTCTGGCATTAGCATCAGTCCCGAGAACATTGAGAGGGCTGGTATCACTGACTCTTCAAGATCATTCCATCTCAGTACCACAGTGCTGTTTTGGATGCTTACAATTCCTCACTGCGGCTATGCTTTTTGGTTGCTCTCGTCTTTGCTCGTCTTTCTGTCATTGGCAGCTTGGGCATGGAATGTCGCAATCTCAAGGAGGAGGTGGCCAAAAAAGGAGAATCCAAGAACCCTATTAGCGAAAACGCCGCCGAAAATGGTAATAGCTTCAGTGCACCGAGTGATGAGGAAGGAGGCAGATGAGATGAG
>JAABUG020130397.1:0-20465 GCA_011319215.2 Scortechinia acanthostroma
GTCTAAAGTAGGGTTGCCTCTAGATTGCGCTTTGACGTTGAATCTGTGGTGGTCCGACCGAACATGCTCTCGTTGTTCTTGTACATTCAAAAAGGAGACTTTGCAAATGGCGCAAGATGTGGAAGTAGCAATCACAGGATCTAGCGTCGTAGGATCCAGAGGTTCTTTAGAGGGTTCGACACTATCTTCGACAGCTATGGATTGGTCCTCGCCCTTGGTGGCTAAAGTCGAAAGAAGTTCCTGAGGGAGATCATATACTAATGGAAGGGTCAGCTATGCGCACACACAGTTTAAAAACATTACAAGAAAGCGCTCACCATATAGAGGTCTTTTCAACAACTCTTCCCCCAAAGGAGTACCTGCGACCATTGCGTTGTGTGGTAGTTTGTTAGAGGTAAGTCGATCGCGGAAACGCAAAGTGTTGCGGCGAACTGAGAGACCTCCGAGGTGATAAGAAGCGTACCGCCTTGGCGTGGGGCTACAATTACGAGAATGCAGCCACCTGAATGATGAGTCTAGGGAGATTTTCCAATCATCTTTTTTCATGAGAAAGTTTTAGAATTTATCCGGTCAATTATTTCGCTTTGCTTACTGACTCACAAAGAAGACTGAGTCAAAGTGGCTGAGTAGCGCAGTATCATGTATCTACATGAAGCGGGGACCCGATATGGTAGTTGGTGACTAACAGATTAAATTGCTATGATTGCACAACAGTCAAGGCCATTATTATTACACAGACACAATCATACGGGAAACCTATGATGTAGCGCAAGAAGTGGCTGGACAGGCATCATGATCTGATCCTAGTTGTGATTGGGACGCTAATGAACCCAGGATTCAGGATACCGGATCATTATATATTCGACGGTTCTCCCTACAGTCGCGCTTGATATCTATATGAAATCGGCTGCGTAGATCTTGTCCGTGAGATCGTTAGTGGACATTATCTGATTTCTTGCGTCAACTGTCCAGTCTATCGGAACTTGCAGCTTCAAAATCTTTCAACAGAAGGTATCATCGCCATATTGTGCTAACATGTAGTACAGAGATTGTCAAACAACAATTAAAGATCCGTGGATCCCACGTGAAAGATCAACTTTGCTAGGCATTACATCATCCAGGATTGCTCAAGATGCAAGAGATTTTATGTATCTCTCGAATGGAGAGAAAGGGTTATTCTTGATACCAGATCAGCCTGCTGCCTAGCTATCTTGAATATGCTCGCCTCCCGGACTGGGAACACCTAATCCCTTATGCTCCAAGAGTTCATCGTCAGAAGTTGACTCACTACTGGTTGATGAAGAAGGTGACGAAATGTCATGCCAAGAGGCCCAAGACATTTCCCGAACTGACTGACTCGCGGCTCCGTTTTCCTTCTCGGAGTTAACCCCGACGGACGCTTATATCATCCGTGAAAACGCAACGCTGAGGATGAAACCTCGAGGTTGATGAAGTTGAAATAGAGCTGTACAGATCTTCAATTGTGAGGTTCGCATTGAGTTCCTTGCTTCGATCATTCAGTTGATTTACCAGCTATTACTATGTATATATGTAGTCTAACTCGCACCCAGGTATCATCTTGGAGCTGATACTATTTCCGAGATCCCGAAGCCTGGACCTTTAGTAATCAAACTGCAGCTAGTTTCTTATCGCTTCGAATTAATCTCCTTGCGCTCTCAGAGAAAATCCGCAAGTCTCGTATTATTTAAAGTCCTGGCATTTTGAGTACTTATCCCAGTCATTTCCCTCTCCTTTCCCGTTGCCCGTCGGTTCAGGGATCTTTGGAGTTGGGGTCGTTTGTCCGGATACCAAGATGCTTGATGGCAACCCCCAGGCGATCCTAGGGAATTCCCATTCCGCACCCGTTTCATCATCGACTTTGGACTCTCCATTCGCTTACTCGGAAAAACTTCAACCT
Source organism: Scortechinia acanthostroma (assembly GCA_011319215.2). NCBI lineage: Eukaryota > Fungi > Ascomycota > Sordariomycetes > Coronophorales > Scortechiniaceae > Scortechinia > Scortechinia acanthostroma. Next base: position 1,919 of record JAABUG020130397.1, read on the forward strand.
TTTTGCGGTGATATCGAGGGTTGGGGTCCAATAAGCAAATACCGATTCGATCTCACACCATGTTTCCTGGATTTTGGAGTAGCTCTGGTTGCAGGATGGGGTTTGCTCTTTGGAGCAGGTGCCATTTGGTTCCTATTGAAGAAGCGCGCGCCTCAGCCAGTGTCAAAAAATTGGCACTTCTATGCTAAACTGGTAAGGTCTTCTGCTTAGAAAGATGTTTAGACCATTCGGCGACCGATCACTTCTAACACACGTATTCCTCGCTCATAGATTGTGCTGGGCGCCCTGATCTTCACGACTGCTCTACAAGCCGCCATCCAAGCCGAGTCCGCTCCTCGTCTCTTTCTGGTTGATTTTCGCTTCTGGAGTTCCATCCTGGTGTTCGCGTCTCTTGGTGTAATATTCGCGGTCCAATATTACGAGCACTGGCGCAGCAGACAGCCCAACGGCGTTGTCCTGTTCTACTGGCTCTTCTTTACTACCGCTTACGGCATCAAATTGCGATCGCTGGTTTCGCAAAAGGCCTATGAGGATCAACTTCCGTACTTCGTTTGCATCAACGTCAGCCTCGGTCTGGCGCTGTTAGAATTTGGACTCGAGTACCTGGTTCCGAAAAAACAAAGTGCGTACGATGCCTTGGGTGACGAGGATGAATGTCCGTATGAGTACGCAGATATTTTCGCGGTTCTCACCTTCAGCTGGATGACACCCTTGATGAAATTCGGCTACAAGAATTATCTTACCCAGGATGATCTGTGGAATCTGCGGCGGCGCGACACTACGCGCGTCACAGGGGACACTTTGGAGGAAAAATGGGCCGAAGAGTTGAAAAAGTCCAAGCCGTCTCTGTGGTTGGCGTTGATGAAATCGTTCGGTGGCCCGTACCTGCGCGGCGCAATCATCAAGTGCGGAAGCGACGTGCTTGCCTTTGTTCAGCCGCAACTCTTACGCCTCCTAATCGACTGGGTCAATACGTATCGGACTGATGAGCCTCAGCCGGTGATCAGTGGTGTGGCCATCGCGCTGACGATGTTTTTGGTTTCGGTAACACAGACCATTTGTCTGCACCAGTACTTCCAGAGGGCGTTTGATACCGGTATGCGTGTCAAGTCAGCCTTGACTGCCATGATTTACGCCAAGTCCCTAAGACTTTCGAGCGAAGGTCGTGCATCCAAGACCACCGGTGATATTGTCAACCTTATGGCTGTCGACCAGCAACGCTTGTCTGACCTGACTCAATTCGGCATGCAACTCTGGTCCGCTCCTTTCCAAATCGTTCTTTGCATGCTGTCCCTTTATCAGCTCGTCGGTGTAAGCATGTTTGCAGGTATCGCTGTGATGATTCTCATGATCCCGTTGAATGGGGTGATTGCACGAATGATGAAAAAGCTTCAGATTGTACAGATGAAGAACAAGGATTCCAGATCGCGCCTGATGACTGAGATCCTGAACAACATCAAGAGCATTAAGCTCTATGCTTGGAATACAGCATTCATGAACAAACTCAGCCACATCAGAAACGACTTGGAGCTGAATACTCTTCGCAAGATCGGAGCAACTCAATCGATTGCCAACTTCACCTGGCAGTCCACCCCGTTTCTAGTCTCGTGCTCTACATTTACCGTTTACGTCTTGATAAGTGATAAGCCGTTGACTTCAAGCGTGGTGTTCCCGGCCTTGACTCTGTTCAACCTGCTCACGTTTCCCCTTTCTATCCTGCCTATGGTTATCACGTCCATCATTGAAGCGTCTGTGGCTGTGAAGCGTCTGACAGACTACTTTACTGCGGAAGAACTGCAAACTAATGCAGTCATATTCGAGGACCCAGTGACCCATATGGGTGATGAGTCAGTCCGTATTCGGGACGCGGCATTCACCTGGAACAGACACCAAGGCGACAACGTTATTGAGAACATTGACTTTAGCGCTCGCAAAGGGGAGCTCAGCTGTATTGTTGGCAGAGTCGGTGCTGGTAAATCCTCCTTCCTTCTGTCAATGCTGGGTGATCTCTGGAAGACCGAGGGCGAGGTGGTTGTTCGAGGCCGTATCGCTTATGTCGCGCAACAACCATGGGTGATGAACGCCAGTGTTCGTGAGAATATTGTTTTCGGGCATCGGTGGGATCCTCAGTTCTATGACCTCACTGTCGAGGCTTGCGCTCTGCTTGATGACTTCCAGAATTTGCCCGATGGCGATCAGACTGAGGTCGGTGAGAGGGGTATCTCCCTCTCAGGTGGCCAGAAGGCTCGTTTGACGCTTGCCCGGGCGGTATACGCCCGTGCAGATATCTACTTGCTCGATGATGTGCTTTCAGCGGTCGATCAGCACGTCGGTCGTCACCTCATCAACAAGGTACTTGGTCGGAATGGACTTCTCAGCGGCAAAACCAGGATCCTGGCCACCAACGCCATTCCCGTGTTAAAAGAGGCCGACTTTATTGCTCTCCTACGAAACAAGACCTTGGTTGAGAAGGGAACCTATGAACAGCTGATGGCCATGAAGGGTGAAATTTCCAATCTTGTACGCACAACCATGAACGAATCGGAGGACGAAGCTTCCAGCAGTGACGGCAATGATCTAGCTAGTCCTGAAAGCTCGGAATCCACCACTGTCATTGAGAACCCGGAATCAGAGCCCTCAGATGCGGAAGCCGAGCAGCAAATAGGATCACTCCTGCCCATCAGAGCCGGCGCTGACACTCGGCGGAGATCGAGCACCGTCACGCTACGGCGTGCTAGCACGGCGAGCTGGCATGGTGTTCGGCGTAAGCTTGGTGACGAAGAGAACGTCCTCAAGAGTAAGCAGACACAGGAGATTTCGGAGCAGGGTAAAGTCAAGTGGACCGTGTACAGCGAATATGCTAAAAACAGCAACATCATCGCTGTCTGCTTCTACTTGGCCACGCTTCTGGGAGCGCAGACGGCGCAAGTTGCTGGTAGTTTCTGGCTAAAGCAGTGGTCGGAAGCCAGCGAAGTGCAGTCTCATCCGAACGTCGCCAAGTTCATTGGCGTCTACCTGGCTTTCGGTCTTGGGTCTTCCCTCTTAGTTATTGTTCAGAATTTGATTCTCTGGATTTTCTGCTCGATTGAGGTATGCTCTGAATCGCATCACAAGTCAAGAACTACACTAATATGACAATAGGCTTCTCGCAAACTGCATGAACGCATGGCATTCTCTATTTTCCGCTCTCCCATGAGCTTTTTCGAGACTACTCCGTCTGGTCGAATTCTGAACCGTTTCTCAAGGTAACCTGCAGTTCTATACGCTGTTGATCTGGAGGCTGACGGCGTTGTTTAGTGATATTTATCGGATTGATGAGGTCCTTGCTCGTGTTTTCAACATGGTACGTAAAAAGCGGACCGTCCGACAGTAAACCACTGCTGACGTCAAATCTAGTTGTTCAATAACTCGGCAAAGGCAATTTTCACGATGATGGTGATTGCTACAGCGACTCCTGCCTTCATTCTGGTGGCTTTCCCTCTTGGCTATGTTTACCTGCTGTACCAGAAGTACTACCTGCGAACATCACGTGAATTGAAGCGGTTGGACAGCGTCACTAGAAGCCCAATCTATGCGCACTTCCAGGAGTCGCTTGGGGGCATCTCGACCATCCGCGCCTACCGACAGGAGAACCGTTTTGCTCTTGAGAACGAATGGCGTATGGATGCAAATCTTCGGGCTTACTTTCCATCCATCAGCGCCAACAGATGGTTGGCTGTTCGTCTGGAGTTCATTGGTTCAGTTATCATTCTTTCTTCCGCGGTGCTTTCCATCATCTCGGTTGCCACTGGCACTGGTCTACCTGGAAGCATGGTCGGTTTGGCCATGTCTTATGCTCTCCAAATCACTCAGTCCTTGAACTGGATCGTTCGACAGACCGTCGAAGTCGAAACCAACATTGTGTCTGTTGAGCGGGTTCTCGAATATGCAAACCTGCCCAGCGAGGCCCCTGATGTCATCTTCAAAAACCGCCCGGCTATCGGATGGCCCGCTCACGGGGCAGTGACCTTCAAGGACTACAGCACGCGGTACCGTCCTGGACTTGATCTCGTGCTCAAGGATATCAACCTAGACATCAAACCTCATGAGAAAATTGGCGTCGTTGGCCGTACAGGTGCAGGGAAGAGTTCGTTGACTCTGGCGCTCTTCCGGATCATCGAAGCCGCTGGTGGCTCCATCAGGTGAGAAAAACGGCCCAATCTAGTGTCTTGTGCAAGTTCTAACGTCTTTTCTAGTATTGATGGCCTAGATATTTCTACTATTGGGCTATCTGACCTGCGGGGACGTCTTGCCATTATTCCCCAGGATCCTGCCATGTTTGAGGGCACTCTGCGGGACAATCTGGACCCCCGGCATGTGCATGATGACACGGAGCTGTGGAGTGTTCTTGGTATGTTGTGCCCGACTCGCCGCATGCCCAAGCATTGATTGACTGACTCGTACTTGTGTAGAACATGCCAGACTCAAGGATCACGTCGCTCGAATGGAGGGTCAGCTGGACGCACCGATTCAAGAAGGAGGTAAAGTTCTCTCTTGCCACCGCCATGCCTCTCCTTGCGTCCTTGCTTAGTGGAAGGCCCGAGTACTAACGTGGTTATGATAGGATCTAATCTTAGCCAGGGCCAGCGTCAGCTGGTATCTGTGGCGCGGGCGTTGCTGACACCGAGCAATATCCTTGTGCTTGACGAAGCAACAGTAAGTGGCCATTGATAACGCCGTTTCTTCCTGTGCGTGATGAAATTTACTGACGGCTTCTACCAGGCGGCGGTCGACGTGGAGACCGATGCGCTGCTCCAACGCACACTGCGCAGCAGCATCTTCCAGGAACGCACTATCATCACGATTGCGCACCGCATCAATACAATCATTGACTCTGATCGAATCGTGGTCCTGGACAAGGGGCGGGTCGCAGAGTTTGACACGCCTGCAAATCTGATCAAGCGTGGCGGCAAATTCTATGAGCTGGTCAAGGAAGCCGGTTTGCTTGACAGCGATGGAGCAGCTGCGCTTGTGCAGTAATCTAATTTCCCCCTGATATTCTGACTGGCCGGGGGAACCGGATGGATTCTTCCAGCTCGGGCCGATCCCTTGTTCTCTGGACTACTGTACGAAGTCGAAATTTTTTTTCCCCATTATCCTCTTTCCTGGTTTGTGGAAAGCGCCCTGTTTCAGAAGAGGACATACGCATGGCGAACTCGAGGACGCAGCTCTGGGTCGTTACAGCCAGCAGTTGCCGCAGCTTTGATCTGTAACAACGTCTGTGCGCATTGAAGAGGGGTCATCCTGGAGAGATTAGGATGATCGATCACCGATCTGGAGGCGCTACGATAGAATCCTGATTTACAGCCGGTTAGTGTCAATTCCGGCTCCGAGTGGGGGTGGTCTGGACTGCAGGCGACAAGTACGGAGTGGTGAGGTCAAGAGGGGAGTATGATTCCCTTTTTCCAACGTCATTGTCATTACAGAGTATGGTCAAACTATGTACAGAGAATCTTTAGTGTATGTGGAAAGATTGCCTTTGTTTGCATATAGCGATATAAAAGTTGTTTGTTCCATTGTGCACGCGCTCAGAGTAGCGGTGTAGGGGAGCAGCTGGGAGAACCATGCGGAAAATGCAACTAACTAGCACGTAGCAATGGTGTCCAGGATAGTCAGGGACGCTGTTGCTTGTCAACTACTGACAACGATTAATTTCGATTCTTGAAGCTGTATCGAAACCCACACTTATCCGGGAACCATACCAGCCACCGACTGAAGTACCCCGCCAAAGCAGGCGTGATCCTCCCAATAGCCAGCACCTCAAGATTCCCTAGAACCGTCCAGAGACTCATGGACCAGATTAGCCCATCTGAATTTGAAATAGTCTTTCAAAATGCTAGCTCGATCTGTATTGACAAAGTGGGGGGAAACAAAACCCATTGTATAGATGGATCATGGTCCTTTCATGGATCTTACTAGCACCTTAGGAAGTCATACCCCATCTGCGACTCGCGAGGCTAAGGGCCTTAGGCCACTCTTGGGCCGTTCATATGAAGGCTTCTTCATGGCGTGCGGTCTCAGTGGACGGAACTTTGGATAAACTTCTTAATATTGCATCCCTTGCGTCGTCATCGACTGCTGTCTTTGCCGTCCCCGTCAACCACGTCTATCAAATTTAACTCAAGGGACCGAGCGGCGGCACTATCTCATTCTCGCGTGGCGGACGTGTGGCCATTGTCCATACCAATCTGTATGCGTAATACCACCGGATCCATTATCCACATACGAAAACTTACTTCGATGATAAGGTACTTGGAAGAACAGGTAACTAGTTTGGTAGCGTGGTAGAGGGACTGAGGGAGGACCCCGCTTTGATAGATTCAGATTTAGATACAGATCTTGCAGGGGAGGGGAACCCGGCTGTTCCGTCCGTCCGTCGCATCCTGGTTCTCGGGTTGAGGTTGTTCGCGCGTCTACCTGACGAGTACTGTTTTGGGCGATGTGCAGGGTCTGGTCGTCTGGTTTCCTGCTTGAATTGGAGAGGGAGTCGACTTTGGGGACGTGGGATGGTTTATTACTCTCCGTGAACTGCTCATCGATGACGGCAAGTTGTTCACATACAGTGAGATATGACAACTAGGTTGTACGCTCTCCTTCACAGAGTAAGATATTGACTTGAAACTGGCTTACTGGCAATATCCGACATCCTACGCTGTACGGATACTCGGTAAACAACTCGGTACTTAGTAAATCCCCGAATGGCATGGCGGAAGCGAGGCCCGCCGCAACGCTCAGGCCGTTTTTGATTCCCACAGCGATAGACGGACTTGAGGTCGCCAGTGAGACCTATCCCAAGCATAAACTTCCAGGCCGGAGATCGCCAAGCATCATCCTTGCGTCGATGCTCGCATAGTCGAGACGATCCATCGCCGAGTCAGTGGCTGCAGGGCTCAGACAACAGGAGAAAAGCGACGGCTGGAAGCTGTACGACAATGGCATTGATGAAAGGTGGATATCCCCATGGTTCTACCAGTGACATGCATGTATAGTTTATGGGTCCACGACAGCTGGCAATGGCCGATCTGTCGTACACCAGCCACCGAGATGAGTCTGGGTGTTGCCGGCGCTCTTGCAAGATATTATCTATCCATCTCGGTGGACAGGAACATGTTCGTTCGACGCACAGAAAGCATGGCGATGGAGATAGAGTTGTTTAGTCTTTAGAAAGTCTAGGAACCTCGAAGTATAATCATATCCCGTGTGATCTTGATCTGCGTCAGTGGAAGGGTCTTGTTCGACAGACTTTCTACTCCGCATGTCGATCATTCGTTCAATTGAGGAGAAATCTCCGTTCGATGATCGTCTCGATATGCTCAATCGGGGAATATATCCGTGCCAGCGGTCCCGGAACTCGTTCCCCAGGACGATGTTCCTGGAATCCCCAGCCATTTTTCTGTACAGGACTTTCGACACTGATCCACTTGATCTAGCCATGCAGACGGGAGAGCTTCTTTCGTAGCGGACTCACAGACTCACAGGAAAAACTTTTGCGTTGGTGATCCCGAGATCGGGATTTGGTGGCTTTCTGATCTGTACAAGTGCTAGAATCGATCGACGCTCATGGTGAACACGCCGTCCCCCGGGAGAGAAGACTATGCTTCCGAATCAGATGCTACATGCTTCTGGGGGTATCCAGGTACTCGGAATTCATGGAGGCTTGGATATCGATTCCAAAAAGTTTGATTGGATGTAATGTTAGAGCAATCTGATAGTAGCAATTGATGGCGTGAATGACGGCTCTTCGGGGTTTAATAGCTACATCGGTGATCTAAAGCTCAGGTTCGGTCTGCTGTCCGCCAATCAAATTATATAGAGTAGAGTAATTCGACAGTGATAAAGAATCTACCGCTTATTTGGACAGAAAGCCATGCTCCTTCTATCTCCAATACAGCATGAGACTCAACCAGAGACAACATCTATTCTCACATCGTACCGACGAAGCAGCTGTGGCTGTTGCATATCAACCCCTTGAATCATGCAATGTCTATCATCCAATATATTTGCGTGGAAGACACTTCCAACAATCGATCATTTCCGCTTTTCAGCATCCCGGAACGAGTGGTCCCCGAGGAGGCTTGAGCGATCTGAGATTTACTGACCTCCACTGAGTCGTCAGGACTAGCTTTCCTAGACTGTAGCCACCGTAACCGTGGAGAAGAAAGCCACTGATGTTTTCGACTCATTAATACCGTAAATTCGGTATCTGGAATTGTTAACAGGTCATTGATAGATTTTTCTGGATCGGTGCCTCCGTGGTCCCGCAATTCTCCATAGAAAACTTGTACTCCACAGACAATGCATTCGAAAGGTGATCCCTACTCTATATAGCTTCCCTGATTCCCCAACGCTCCATTCAGTCTTCTCTGCAGTCTGTACATTCGGCGGATAAATTGTGGCAAATCAGATCCTCATCCTGACTTAAATGCATGCATGTCCCACATCCCGGAGTACTAGATTGTTATTTCTGGTCCAGTCGGCGAGCAGGAACAGGGATATACTGAGTAACTTAGCCTATGGCTACTGCAGGATGCTGACTCTGTATGGGAGTGGTTCTGTCTTGTCTATACTTAGCACTTATCTATAATAGGCAGGCGATAGGCGTGGTTGGCAGTTTCGGATGTTGTCTTACAAGTTTCAGTTTGGACAAGATGCCACACATATTGTGGGGGCTGCGATTTTTGAAGCTGATATAGATGAACCATTCCACATGGCTACTTCCTGCCGTGTGTATGTACCACCTAATAACGTTGTGCTTCTTGACATACATATTAATGAATTAATAACAAGAGATTACTTAAAAATCTTGTTCCCGTAGTTGCTGGAGCTAAACATTTATCAACATTGCCATTGATTTGCAGGGTGGGGTTGGCACCTGGCAGTGGCCATTGTAGTGCGCCAGACTATATTGGCTAGTTGACGGTTCCATGGTTCAGTTGGTCTTCCGGCCATACCCGCAACTTAGTTAGGGTACCATCCATGGTAGAGGGCTCGGAGGGTCCTGAAGGGGTATCTTACAGCAGAATCGATACATAAAATGACATCGGAGTGATTTACGTCTGTGAGAGTCCTCTGTTCCCCTCAACACTCTACACTCTACAGTGGTACTTCAAAGTACCATTACCATAATCATTCATGATGATCATGGCACAGATTACATGGGACAAAATCCGCTGGTGCTGTGGCCGAAACAATGTAAATCGTTGGCATAGCAAGATTTGGGCAATGGACAGTGGCGTCAGCATCATCAATTATCTATTCCACGGAAAACTCTAGAATAACTAATGTAGATCATGAATCAGTCAATTCATGAACCCATGCTTACTTCATCCCAGAGTCAATAATCCAGTCGGAAAATATCTTATCTCACCCGTCGAATCAATAGCCATTTCGAGTAGGAACCCGGGTCATATGTATGCCATGATTATTGCTGATAGTCTGCAATACGGCATCCCATATCCGCGTTTACCCTTACTGCACACAGAAGTCATGTCACACAACAGACACTCCAGTCCCCATCAGGACCTGCATGCTCAATTCTGCAGAGGATCGGCCCGGCCGCATGGGTGATGGGTTCATTATGAGATGTATATCCATCAGCACCAAGATAACGCAGCCGGTTGGTGCAACCAAAAACCATGATTCTTGTGGATTGAGAGTTGGGATCAGTCGTCATTAATATGGAGAATCAGGTTTTCTCTTGCCAGATTGATGAATGCCGTCATGAAACTGCAGACGAAAAAGCCATTGCGAGACAGAATTGGTCTCCTATCCCATGTGGTGATAGCGCCACTGCACATGCTCATCTGGTTGTTCCGGGCTTGCTGCAGGTCCATTTGAATCAGGCGTGTCGCGCGTACGTATATCGCAGTTCAAAATTGCAGTGTCTTCAGGTCCATGGACCCGCCAATGCCGGATAGCCAGTATTTGTCAGCTTTCTGCAGGCCTCGAATCCACAGAGATGCAGCGGAAGAGATGTTTTTGGCCCTTCATTTCTTCCCTGTCAGAGAATAATTGGAGGGAGCTCCTCTGTGGGGAGCTGACGATAGCATGGGGCTGCAATGGCAAGGGTCTGCATCGCCTTGCAAGGAGGTCATCCCATCTACCTGGCACCTGGACATACGAGAAAGCTGATGCAGGGGAAGAAGAGCAACCTCTCAGACACAAAATGTACTTTGCACGGGCAGTACTTTTGCGCCAAGCTTTAGGAAACGCACAGCGACAGCTTGGGAAATATAAATGATGTTAGCGCAACCAGAGGGAGGGAAACCGGATCAGTTTTCAGGCTATGACCTGAGATCGCGGCTGATGACCCAATAATCGGGCGTGTCTTTCAGTGTGCGAGTGTCAGGTGGACGGTGCGGAGTCTGGACTCTTGAGGATCGACATCGCCTATCGTATTCGCATATTGTTGACAAGCGTTGGCGACGTTCGGACCGCGCACCCCGGGCCGTGCCCCGCTACTATCCACCTATCCACTATTCCATTGGATTGTGGGTTTTTGACTATTAAATTCCCGTACTTATGTTGATCGCATCGAGGGAGCGTCTGTGACCAATTGCTTCGCACTTTGTAATGAACAGAAGAATCAAGCCCAACGCTAGTGACAAAACTGACTATGATTTCCGAGGTTACTAGCCTAAGGCAGGCAACTCTTTTGTGATTCCCTTTTTGGAATATGCACAATGCTGCTAGTGTCTGATGGCACCAAGTCTCCAAGACTGTTACATTGACAGTTGACGCTGACAGTAAACCGTCCTTGAAACCATTGCACACAGTACTGCTGATGACGACAAGTGCCTCAACACCTCAACTCTAAGACAATTTATGTCCCTTTGACCAACCGGGCCAACTGGTCCAACGCGCCCAATCCTTGGGCTGATTCAACCCCTCCCTCGGACTCACACCCCCCTCCATCCTGTTCCTGGCAGCCCCGGAGACTTTTAATCCATACAGCTCTATCTAATCTTTTCCAATGACGCAATGGGCTCTGCTGGATCATTAGTATCTGCATGGTCTTTTCTTGATTTGCATCGAGGCGTTCAATTATAGAGCGATAGTGCAGAACTCCGTATTCTCACTGTAGATTGTGCATGTACTGTGATTGTTTCTTCTTTTCTTCTTCCACAATGTTTGGCACCCTGCAAAGCTTCCCAACAAACAAACAGTAGGCAATCCTGAACTGGTGACCGGCCACTAGCTTCATCCAACAACCTGTTTACTCCATAAAGGGGCTTACAATGAGCCACCCTTCGAAGAGTCGGTTACGATGGAACGTCATTGGCTCTTTGAATATTAATATCTCCTCGGTGGATACGATCCTCCTTTGGCGGGATCTGCCCGTCGGCCTTACCATGGGGGATGGACCGTTGCATCGGGAAATTTTCTTTCATCAGGGGACGAGTGAATCCACCAGGCGGCATAGGCCGCAAGCTGGTAATCCCCGCGGAATTGTCAGACATCGAAGTTCAATTAGTCTCCCCCATTTGCCCATTATTTGGAAAGCCACTCGCTTCTTCTGACAGCGACAGCCAGGGTGTTGAGGCTAGAGGCTGGCATATGTTACCCTTTATGGTAATTGTAGGTACCAACCGTGGGAATCACGCCAACATCGCTCAGGAACTAGCAAAGTAGCGCCTTGGTGATGGGGCTGTCAATCAATAGATCGAGCAATCCAGGCACGCTTTTGGTTGCACGTTGGTCTCCTAGATCAAGGCTCATGGTTATAGTACCCCACCATTTCTGATATACGGACATCCAATATCCAAGATTGGATTCCTTGTTCGGTTTCATCCAGTGTATGTGTTGACAGCCAGTTAGGATTCATGCGTTGGACTCAACAGGGCAAATGAAAGAGGGAGCGCAGAGACCATCTTTTGGTACTTTCTGTCATTCTTTTGCCTCAGCGGCAAGCGCGCGCTGCGTTGGGTTCTCGGGTTCGCTGACCTATTGATATCACTACGATCGGTCGGGAGTTTCCCAGATAATTATGGTTGTCTATCTGGAGAGTCAAGCGGAAAGTCTAACTTGCCTGACAGCGGTCACTGTCAGATTCGACTTTGGTCAATTGGATATGCAGTTATGCATGCAGTCATGACTCATGCATAATCATATCATGATCAGAATTTTCGACAGCGTCCCTCGTGATAACTAACATGGCGGTGAGCCTTTCCCCAGTGCCTTACATATATGTATATCATAGAGTTATATGGCACACCGTCTGTCACTTGGCCTGTTGACGGTTGACACCGCCAGATGCATGGGATAAATGTAATCGTTCGGTCATGCCATCTGGCGAGCAGTTCGACCTTGCACGAGATCATGCATTGTGCGTCTTCAATTACGCATAAATCCCAAGCCATCAATTCACAATATTTGTCGCGACAGCCGGGTTTCCTATGGTCTGGACTTAATCCTGGTCGCAGTAATCAAAGTCGGGGGTCTGGCGGGTTAGTTAATCTTTCAGGGGCTTGGTCATCTGCTCTTGGCTGACAGTTACTTAAGATATCCACTATGGAAAACGTAGTACTTTTGATGCCCTCGTATTGGATCGCATGGCTGAAGAAAAGTGAGCATGGGAATTGGTGATTATTAATTCACTCGAGGCAAACCAAGTCCTGATGTACTATCATTAGGGATGGGGTACTTATGCATCATTCTGTTTGACGCTTCCGATGAGCAATTGTTTGAGACATATTCCTCGATTGAAATATACAACAGCAACATGAACTTGTTCGACGAGATCTTATCAGCAAATCCTAAGTTGGGCATAAGTTGATGCCTGGAGTGTCTCACAAATCCTCTTTGATTGTGTGGATAGTTCTTGTAGATAACCAGGTTAGGAAATATATTTCGAGTGATATTACCTTAGCATTTGCCCATTTATCGACTAGGGGCCAGTCGCCTTCCTTTGCGAACTTCTACTGGACCTTTTCATGTTCTAGCTGAATATCACTGTCTTACTCCTGATGCCCAACTACAAAGCTTTCAAGCATACGTTGACGTTTGCCTGTGATGATCATAAAGACTGTTTGAGAGTCAAACTAGCCTGTCATCCCCTGGCGGTTACTAGCGATATAGGCCAAGGATAGACTATAAGAGTTACCATGCCAGCGGTGCCTGAAAAGCCCGGGCTACCCGAAGTACGGACACGGACCAGCACTATTTCCTCTGCCACCACTACGCATAGTAGTAGCCCAGTACTTTGGTACAAAGCACTGTACTCTCCAGAGACTCTAACTAGTTACTAGCGTGAGCACCATGACAAATTATCCAAATTAGGAAGCCGTATGTGGGCCAGGCTGGGGCTAGTGCATCGGACTTTATTGCTCCTCGGGATTTACTTTACCTTTCCTCTGGATCCTTGGTTGAGTAGAAGCTAACTCGGTGACAGGTTGAATGGGACGTTGAGGATTCGCAGGGTGCCAAAGTCGAGGTCATTACCGTCATTGTCGCCTGGATCGTCACGAATAGATGGACCATTGGCTGTGGTGAAGTCACTGGCAGATAACTGACACACAAGACGAACGTCAACGTTTGCTGCCATCTGACATCAAAGCCCGAGAACTTGCCTTTTGCTGCTATTGCTTTTTCTGTGTCCTTGCTACCATAACACTCTCTCCAACTGTCACGTAATAGTGACCAGTTGACTGGACTCTATGAACTACGGAGTACTCCGTAATCAGACGGACGATCCACTCCCGGTCAAAAAGAAGGAAAATGCCACGCTTTTCAGGTTCCTGTCAGAATCCAACTTTCCCTGCTCCCCCGCTCTCATTCGTTGACTCGAATGTCATATCTATTCCAAGAATTTGGTTTCTTCGTTCACATGGGTCAGTAATCTATGGTAGGCGCATAACTGGCGTACATGCAATTGCCCCTTTCATGATTCAGATCTCATAAGCCATGGTACTCAAAAATCTTAATCTGAACCTCCAATAATCCCATGTCAGACCTTCACCATACTCGACATAATATCGTACAAAGTCAAAACTCGAATGGTTAAAGCTTACGACGGATTTGGATTTTGGGTTCCCCCCTTCCCAGGATGCCGGGTTATGCACAAGCCTCTTCACGGCCATCTCCCCTCAGACTTTTCCCTGGAGAAATCGCCCAAGAAGCTTCCTAAGCTCTCTCATTGGCCCATAGTCCCTCGGCTAGCGTTCGGGGCACAAGTCGATAAGATCCGTCCATGATCAGAGCGGCCCCGGCTCCTTCCCCTTGGCCCTTCGTAATCTCACGCCAAAGCCCGTAGTGCGTACCTTAGCTTTGGTACTTTGATCCGTTCACTCACTTTTTGTTTTACGGATACAGTCTTCGCAATCGTGTCCCTTTTTGCGACTAATGGAATCTACCTATTGGATAAACTCCGTCGATGTCAGAATACTCATCCTTGTCGATAACCCTGCTCAATATGATGCCATTATGCTTAATGTGTGTGCAGAAGTACGATGCCAGGGCTGGGAGGTCAACCATGGAAACGGCTAGAAGCTTGGATCCGAGTTACAGGCTTGATGAGTACACAGTCGCGAGTAATGACTTGGTGGCGAAGAGACATCGCTGCCAGAGCATACAGCGTACGAAGTGTATGCCAAGATCTTGTGTTCATCATTCCCTACAATGGAAAGCCGCAGGTAGGGATTGACTGACAGTGACAGTGGCGGTAACTCGGAGTCCCCGAGTCATTGAGGCTGAGAGGAACGGGTTCTGCAGTGAACTGAGCCACTTATCCGAGGCAGACTGTACAGAGGTACAGTGGACGATGGGCCGTCGCTGTTACGCTGTAATTGTATGTATGCATGTAGAGGGGAAGTACATACACGGTACGGAGCAACGGAAGACACATGGTATAGAGACAGTACACGCTGCTAATACCTTACACTTGGGCTAGATTGCAAAGCACCTGGTCCAAGCGTGCGCGATGTGGGACTGGGACGAAGCCCTGAAGTTTGAATCTATGGTAACGGGTCTGTGGCCACTGGCCTGTGCACTGTGCCTTTTCTCCAGGGCAAAAGTCCATTACAAATTCTGTGTGTGGTGCTGGCAGGTAGATGTCTTCTGGGTTGATCTATGGAGACTCGGAGTAATGCCGTACGAGATGCAAGTCAACTGGGGAAGCGGATGGAGTCTACTGTACTACTGGAAGGATTGGCTGATGTTTTATGTCAGTTTAATGTACTCCACGTACTGTAGTAGAGGGGACTGTAAGGAGAATGGATAGGTATGCTAAGAAGAGTGCGCTTGAGGAGACTCGGCAGAAGTACTGAACAAGAGACTAGGCGGGACCAGGATCCGATATCGACAAAAGAAATACTCCATAGCATGGCACTCCCCGAGTCCCCGTCAGCGCCGGAAAGTTGTCAACTAATTTGATCCACAGGCAATCTCCTTGAAAGCACGACAAAGGATAGACAGGTACAAGTTACCACTGTATGGAGAGCAGCAAATCCAACTGCACCGGTGTTTGAAAACACAAACGATTCCAGTGGGAAGCGACTTGATGGCAAGGACCGTCTCTAATAATGACGAGAGGAGCCCCCCAAGCAGTCACTGCAAATAGCGTCCCAGGGACTGCAACCCGGGGCCTAAGTGGCTGTTAGAGTCCTGACTAACCCCGAACTAGTTGATGTCAATACAGCAACTCCCCATTCTGCTGCCATGGCTCTTGTGCTTTTGTCATTGGTCTGCTCTTCTACTTTTATAACCATATCCGTCGAGTACTGCACAGGCAAGACGAATTATTCTGACAGACTCACCAAAATTGGATATCTTTTTGTGAGTCGACA
This sequence comes from Scortechinia acanthostroma, assembly GCA_011319215.2. Taxonomy (NCBI): domain Eukaryota; kingdom Fungi; phylum Ascomycota; class Sordariomycetes; order Coronophorales; family Scortechiniaceae; genus Scortechinia; species Scortechinia acanthostroma. The sequence continues at coordinate 17,740 of JAABUG020130397.1, forward strand.
GTCGACTCTCCAGGCGGGCTGTATATAACCATCTGTCCATTCGAGCAAGTACTCTCTATACAGATATCGAATCTCAATTAGGATCTACCCTGGAGAAGTAAGTTCCAGCGCTCTGGCTATGGATCAAGCCACGGTGCTTTGGCTTCCTCCGAGCAAAGCCTGGAGCATATGGCTTTGGGAGTGATTAAAACGATCTACAAGACTATAACTATGGCTAAGGATGAGGAAAAAGTCCATTGCGATTAATGGCTGCAGAAAAAAAAAAGAATAAATTACGATAAATAGCAAATAAAATCCATAGTCATTTACAAAAAGAAAATAAAGGAAAGAAGTACCGCCCTACTGCATGTCCTTGCCTCAGAGCTGCAGCCCGCAGCTCTGGACCGGTGCTTTTTTAGCAGCTGTAGGCTATCTTGCGTTTCGAGTTTGATGCGCTTCAGGGATCACCCATGTTGGCGGGTCATCCACTAAGTCGGAGTTCTCAAGTACCCAAATCGGGACGGCTCGTCGATTCGATGGCAGCATGAAAGAGGGGTGTCAAAAGGTAAAATAATATTAAAAATAAGGGAAAATAAAAAGTCCCAATGGCGGTTCTAGTTCTTCTGCCCATATTCGATCGCTATCATCAATATCTAAAGGCACAGGCGCTCCAATCTCTCGCCAACACTGAAAAACTGCCATTTCCCCCGTCTTAAAGCTCCAGTCCTTCTTCTTCTCATCTACTTCTTCTCTCCTTAAGGATCGGATAACTTCTTATCTGTCAATCTTTTATTGTCCTTTCTCTTGACTTAACCTTGTGTGACCATCCTCGTTTACCATACATATCCCCGGAGCACAAACAAAGAAAAGAGCCAAAGTACTCTTGATCTACTTCCAACCCCATTGCTGCTTGTCACACCCGCCATCCGTGTGCCAAAATCGGTTGCCAGCATCCATCTTGCAGTATCTCCCACCTTCCCGGGCCGATCTTGATTGCTTGCTCGAACCTTGTTGAGTGTTTGATCTCCGTTCTCGTCTGGGTGCATCCTGTGAGTAGCATGTCGTCACTTGTCACGCATACTGCCCCCTCTCAACTCTGTTTGATGGGCGTCGATCTGCCTTGAAATGGCCAGCCTGCCTTCAGAAGGCAAACTACACCAGATGGCGGGGTCATGGACTCGAACCGTCGTGCTGGCTTCCGTCTTGACGTTCTTATCTCAATTTTGAGCCCTTCTCATTGGTGTACCTGTTTCCCATTGAGGCTTCTGGCATGCTGCACCTTTCCAAGTGTCAAACCAAAGCTAATCAGCGGCCTTTGGCGTCCTGCCTTGGCTTCTTTAGACCTGGATTTCTGCAGCCTCATCACCATCTCGGATCGTCAAGTTCTGATCTCGTTGGAAGACAGAACAAAGACGTCCAAGACAATATATATTGCCGCCATCGCCGCTTAAACTCTCTCAGAACTCGACGGCATCTTCATGTGTTGAGCACTATCTTACCTCTCAGAGCAACTCAGTAACCGTACTGCCTGAGCAACCTTCGATTCAGATTATAACCTGCTCAACCACGACCTGCGTTATCTTTCAACGTCAACCTCTCACATTACACAATGGTCTTCAGTGGACCTTCTCCTGGGGTGGGCCCCAGCAAAAGGCCAGCGTCATGCATGCAGGACGATGTAGCCGGTTGGGATGATGTTCCAGTGAGTAAGACCGGCATTGGAAAGGCATATTCAGCTGACTCATGTCCTACACAGCCCATGGGTCTATCCGTGCGTTCGTCGATCAACATCCCTTATGCCCATTACGCCATGATCTATCTCGACAACATGGGCAGACTCAAGGTAACAGAGTCTCCATCAATCCAGGAGCAGAATGGGACTGTGTTCACGCCCGAGGTCCGTGAAAAATTCTTGGAAATCCTCGGTGCCAAGATCGGGTATCAGCGCCCCATGGTTCGAAGTATGAAATCCTTGACGCAAGTACGATATTCCTGCTGATCTGGTTTGAACAGGGCTGTCAGGTCCCGGTGCCACACCGTATAGCTATGATCCTCAACCACAGCTTGGTCACTTGCCCTACCGTCAGAACAAGCGGCGCAGAAATTCCCCCGCCCACTCAATGTACGGTGTGCCTCCCTCCGTACCGTTCTCAGGCCCTGTTGAGGAAACCTCCTCTTGTGGATCAGTGGACATGGTCGGGATCGAAATTGGTGATACTCCTAAAGTCCTCGACTACTATGAGAGATCCTTGAAGCATTTCCAGCAGCTCAACTGCCGTCAGATTGCGAAGGCGTTCATCAAGTTCATTGAGCCAAGGAAGCAAGTCAAACACCCCTACAACGGAGGTAAACCCGCCCCGGGAGCCCCTCCAGGTAAGAAGGGGGACCCCGAAAAGACAAAGCCCGAATGGTGGCCCGCCGAGGTGGTTCACAAGGAGCCCGATCATCTTCGCAAGGATCGTATGTGTACCTCCACTGAAGATCTCCTGTGTCGACTTACTGACAAACTCAGAACGCCTGTCTCTGTTGATTCATATTATCCGCAAGCTTGGAAGATTCGGTATCACCACGGATCAGTTGCAGGAAATTGCCCACGACTGCAAGCGGCAGCTCAGAGGCCCACACAGGCTCCAAATCTTGGACGAGGTCTTCAGAGTGAGAAGGATGGAAGAACGCTATGAAAGGGGAGAAGTTGGTATGTGCGGCATCTGGTGCCCCTGAAGTACATTTTGACAGCTGTTAACGAG
>JAABUG020130508.1:0-105303 GCA_011319215.2 Scortechinia acanthostroma
GATTTACCTGAAACGCATCATTTTGACGCGCTGATTCAGAAGCCTCCAACGTTGACCAAGCTCACTGAGGCTTTGTGTAAATTCTGTCAGTGGAAACCCCCACCGAAGGATTTTAGCCCCTCTCAGCCCTTCGCTGGCCAGCCATCCGCGCTTCGTCACGCTGCTCTCGCCGCCAATGCAGATCAAAGCCCTAGCTCGACAACATCTTCTGGCTTCGCAGTCGTACCTTCAAGCTCGTACCGAGGCTCGAGCCGGGAGGATTCCATCGGTAGTAGCTACTTCGGAGATATGGATTCCATCAAGGCCGAGGAGCTTCCTGTGCTTGTGAGTCGCCCCAACGACGAGTGGATGGCCAGCCAACCAGGAGGTTTGGGCATCTCGGACGATTCAACTCCCAAATCTGCGACGGATTCCGAGTCTTATCCTAGCTCCGATGCAGTTCCATATCCGCATTTACTTCATGCTGCTTCAGCTCCCGCTGCCATGGAGCAATCTGGGAAGGAGACACCTCGCAAGCAACGCTCCAGCGAGTCCATCCGCGCGAAGAGACAGTCAATGGAAAAGAAGCGCTACGAGTGCGCCGAGTCTGGCGATGACGAAGATGAGGAGCTTGGAAATGCGCATGTGCGCACGCCTAGCCAGAAGTCTAGGTCCCACCGGCCGGTTTCTAAGTTGGGGGTAGAGATGATGAGAACCAACAGCCGGGGCAGTGTGGTCAGCGGCAGCGAAGAACTGCTCAGAAAGGAGCGTGAGGCATTGGAAAGGAGCAAGAATGGAGAGTCTGACGACGCGATTGAGAGCGGCGAGGAGCCGACCTCGTCGTCTCCAGGCACCGGTGTGGAGGATAGGTTCGACAAACTCCGGATATCCGCCAACACAATAGCGGAGCGACCCGAAGAGGAAATCAGCCCCAGACATTCGCCATTACCACAGGATACAGATCTTGGCTCAACTTCGTCTGCAGCGACGCGGCTGAAGAGACCATCCCGTACGCAACACGACAGGGGGATCACCGAGATCTTCAGAGGGACCGCCAGCCAGCCTTCCGCCGCAACAAAGGCTAGCACGGAAACTCTCAAGAAGGGCCAAGTCACTCCTCCGATCATCGTTTCCAAGGAAGACGAACCCGGCGCTTCCGCGATGATACTAAACACGCCGTCACCCAGAATGCCAAAGGGCTATCTAGGCATCGATGCCGACAATGATTACGATCAGACTGCCGACTCCGAAGCCACGCCTCGCCCTCAACATACCCCTTCCCCACATCTAGATCTCGATCATACCCCGCGACCATCTGAGCGATAGACCCACGGCAATGCCAGTGTCTGGATAGGACAAATAGAAATTATGTTTTCTTGACGGTTCTCTAGACGGCAAGGCATTGCATTTCAATCCAATCTGCTTTACGATGGCGCATCTTCTTTGCATCACCAAAGACCTGTTTCAATATGCATCTACACTTGTCAAATTATCCTCTCCTGTCAAGAGTGCCGCTTTGCCTCTCATCGCTTGATTTCCTTTTCTCTCCTTTTTTGCTTTTCATCTGGTTTGTCAAGGCTAAGCGGGTGTTGGGGGTTTGTCATCTCACCACGTGACCATTGTTTCGTTTCGCTCTTTGGCTTTTCCATTCATGTCTTTTACCACCAACTTGCATCACTTACGATCTCAGCATCTCTTTTGTACGATTTTCCTTTCTTCTTTCTTCAGAACAAAATTGTGTACTTAGGGGGCACACAAAAGCGGAATCAAAGCTTTTGGAGATGCGGAAATTCATCCATCGACGCCGAGAGACTCGAACTCGGACTTGCTCAATATGCTCAACTAAACAGTAAGCTGTAATTACGGGACCGCTCTTCATGTATGCTCGAGATAGATGTCTTATTTCGCCTTCTGCCACAGTCTGGGCGAGGAATGGTATATAGCTCTATATGTAGGTACATGTATAGTCTAATAAATCACAGAGAAAGCAACATGATCGTTCAAGCCTCTTGGATGGAATGGACATCAAGCCCGTTTCATATCAAAAGAGGACAAACACGGACATACCTCGCTCGACAGGCTCGACACACGAGGGCGGATATTATCGGAGTTTCCGATAGATGACGGGAAATGGGTATTACAAAAAAAATAGACTGTATTGACAGGTTGAGAAAAGAAGATTCAGGGAGATGCGGGTTGAGATGCGGTATATGCTGTGCATGAGCAGTCCGGGAGGATCTATAGAGTTCGTGACGAGTGGTTTATATGGGAGAGGTCTATAGCTGTGTGGGATCAATGTCCCGTCGGCTGCCGGGTGACAGTGGTACCCCGGCCATCTGTCGAGCGAGTAGAGGGTGAAACGGTGCGGATCTGCGACAGCGCCGGGCCGATGTCAGACCGCCCCTGTTCCATCATGTCCTGCTGCTCGTGGACGACGGAGTGTGTGCGATGGCGGAAGAACCGGTTGTGGGTGATGGAGGAGATGCTGTGGCCGCCGTGGGATTCGGTGGAGCGACGGCCGTCGGAACCGGTGGCCACGGGGACGCTGATGTTGGAGCGGGTCTTGGACAATGAGGCGCGGCTCTTGCGCTCTTCCTCTTCCTCCTCCTCTTCTTCCTGGATGCGGCGTTGGTCGTTCTCGCGGTTGGCGATGCGGACGACTTCGTCAATGTGGCGGCCGCGGTCTTCAAAGACATCGCCCATGACATCCATGGAGGAGACGTCGCGCATGCCGAGTGAGAAGTCGACGTGTTTGCGGGAGATGGATTCGCCACGGGCGCGCGCGGCAGCGGTGTTCATCCCTTTGCGGAGGATCGAGGGGTGGCGAATGGCGGTGCCGGTGCTGGTGCTTGGGTGGTCGTGGTACTCCTTTTCGCTGAGCGGTGTAGCTGGGGGCCGGCCGTCGCTGGCGCCGGGTGGAGGAGCGAATTGCTGGTTGAGGCCGTTGTAGCGGACGTGAACGGGGTAGTCGACGCTCGCACCCTGGAGGTTCATGCGTGGGCCCTCGATGCCGATCTCCTGCAGGGCGGTCATGAGCATGCAGATGAACTTGTTGCGGCGTTGCAGACGCAGGCCTTCATTCTGCCAGTTGGACTTGTAGAAAAAGACGACGTTGAGAGTCACTGAGAAGTTTTCGGTGACCTGACGCATTTCGGTGAGGATGTTGTTCTGGAATTCGCGCTTTTCGCTGCGAACAAACTCCAGCAGGCGTTGGCGCAGCGCGTCGATCTGTTCGAGCGTCGTGCCGTATTTGATCACGATGGGGACGGCTTCGGCGAGAGCGCCCGAGCGACGTTGGTTCAAGATGAAGAGGGTATTGAGATAACTGTTAGGCGCCTGAACGACGTGGCCCTGCATCTTCTTGAACTCGGTATACAGGAGGGAAATCTGCTTGACAAAGTAGTCGTCACCAAGACCAGCATCGCCGGCGTTACCATAGATAGTGACACGGTCGCCCACGTCGAAGGGGTGCTTGACGAAAACGAAAATGACTGACTGGAGGAACTCCTGTGCAGTGGCGGAGAACAGCCAGGACAATGCAAGGACACTGGACCCTGCAGAGGTAAGTACACCAGCGGTCGATGTGGAAATGAGCGACAAGAAGACAATGAGTGCGACGACAATGACGAAGAACTCCAGCACGTTGTCGAGTCTCGATACTACCGAATCGAGATCTTTCAAAGATGCAGTGATCGATTTACGCTCGCGTCCAATCTCCACACAGACTGCCTCTAGCTCTTCCATGGAGATATCGCCATTCATATCCTTGTCGAACATGGTGAATGCGGCCTCGGCTTCCTCATTGTTGTCGAATGCCTCTTTCAGATCTCCAGAAAACACGGTTTCAAAACCATCTCGCACAAAGGTGCGGTAGAGCCGTCTCGCCAGTGCCTGACAGCCGGTAGTCGTGCGCAGCAAAGTCAAAACAACCTGGTAGGGGTGGCTGCTGCTTGTAGCCTTGCGGCCGGTGAAATCAGCCGCGACTGCACCCGCCACATCCGTGACTCTGTTCAGAGCGCCCTTGGCCATACGCTGTGCCTTCCCGGCATATTGTATGGGGACACGCAACGGGGTCTTGGTGCCGCTGCCACTCTGATCATTTTTCTCCTCGAATTCATCGTCGCCAGCCTCGATCTTTGCTTTTGAATAGTCATACAGCTTAGTGAGACTGCCAATCTGGAACTTGTTGATTTCAATTCGGTCGGCGTAGGTACGCAAGTGGAAACTGATGGCGATGAGCTGAATGATGACCTTTTCGATAAGGTTCAAGATGGTCCAGACGAAAATGGAGATGATGATCTTGTTGACAGTGTTTTCCCAGCTGCGCGTGCCGGAATTCCCATTAACGTGGTGATTTTTCATGGTGGGCAAGAACGAAATTTCAACGCCCAACCACCAAAAAAACAGTGTCGCATGAAGCTCAAGCTGCTTAGCCATGTCACGCCATTTTTTCGCATTGTTGGTGAAGATGCTCGCCAGAAATCCCACAGGGATGGGGATGAATTTAGCCACGATCTAGATAGAGTTAATGGTCGTTCGGAGAAAAACTTGAGTAGAAAGAATACGTACTCTACCAGCCCAGAGTGTCAGCCAGACAATCTCCAGCCAGACGGAGAACCAAAGCAGAGAAACGCCTCCAACATTGGCATTAGGGAAGGCCAAGGCCCCCACAAGCAAGGGAATGAGAAGGATCAGAACAAGCGGTACAATATAGGTGATATAGCGAACGATGAAGCTCGACTCATGAACCCTCTTGATGAACTTAGAAATCTTCGTATTTGGATTTTGAGGCGGGTTGTAGACGGCAGCCTTCTCATGCAGCGGATTGGTGGCTTCATCGAATTCATCGACGTTATGAGGGCGACGCGAACGAGATCGCGAGATGGACTCCGCCTTGCTTCCCTTTTCCGTTTCGTCATGAGTCGAACGAGATACGACACGCTCGGCCTCGAGCAAAGCCAGATCATCCTCTAGACGTAGGGATCGTTCTCGCGCGGCCGAAGGTGAGCGCAAGGGTAATCTCTGGGTATCATCATAGGAGGTGTCGACCCTGAGGCGGTTGTTGTCGACGGCTGAGCCATCATAGATGAAGGTGCCATCGTCGGACGGGGAGTCGTCAACGTCTTCCACCCTCTCTTTTCTCTTTTCTTCTATATATCTAGGAGCCGGGTGCTCCTCGACGGGGGTGGACATACTAGCACCAGGCTAGATATAAATACCGGGGAGAGCTTGAAAGACAATCGCTGTAAGCGAAGTTAGAATCTTCGACTATAGAGCAATGCAATATTGGATGGACAGGGATCCATGAGCGACAATATAAATGAGCGATAGCGATTCTTAAAAAGGATGATCAAAGAGCAGAAGCAAAGGACAGTGGTGACCAACCAGAAGCAATGGGGAAGCCAAACCGGGGCGAGTCCCTCACGAGACGGGAAATAATTTAAGCAAGACGTATGCAGATAAATTGAGGATAGAAAGTACCTCTCATAAAGACATGCGTATAATTGAAGTACAGAAAGAGATAAGATAATACGAGATATGCCTGCCAGAAAGATACCGACAAGAAAGAGTGCGGATCACGGACAAGAAGAGGATTTCATAAAATGAACGAAGAGAGGACAGCCAGCATCATATGTGGAGAAGGAACGAAGAGAAAGAGAAGGAGCTTTATCTATCTGACAAGTGACGGCCATCGGGCGGGAGGACCCAGAGGAGATGAGCTCGAGTCAGAGATTTTCCGGTCCAGGCCTTTTCTCGGTTGATTCAAGGTTGGAGATCGCCTCCAGCAAGAATGATTTGATTCGATAGATGAAGACATCTCTGTGTTTTGTCTGTATATCAGACCATGGTGGGAGTTATTTTGGGTGAGTGGTCCCTGGACCCATGAAGGTGGATGCATTGGTGCATGGCGATGGGTCTTGGGTCTTGGGCTCTTGGGCCTCTTGGAACTTGGAAGCCCTGATCGAGATTCTAGTATCGCCTCTTACACTCAGAATAAATCAAATCTACTTGATCCTGAGTCATTTTCTAATCATGCACTGCCAGATAGAGAGATATCTCTATATCTTCTGTAGACTGATAACAATATAATTATTGCAGTGGCAGCTGTGCAATTTGTCAAGGAAACAACGTCATGTACGGGCCCATGCAACGGAGAGTGGCCACTGCCAAGCAACGCCATCAACGCCACCTCAGGCACTTGTCGTCTCCCATTCGAGACACTGGTGGGGCAATTTTTGCAGAGAAACCAGTAGATAAATGATGATGCCAGGCCCAGTTTTCATAATAATGGGCGAGATGCGTTAGAATTCTAGTATTAAGCCCAGGTGTTTCACTCCACAGAGTATGATGACCTACCCTCAGTGATAAATATACCTACAATGAGTGTTATGAGGTATGCCCATCAGCTATGCATAAATAAAGCCTGACAAGGACAAGCTGGTTTGTTTTAATGCAGGGCTACAGGCCGCTTACCGATGCACTGTCCAGACATTTATCGAAAAACAAGGGGTCCTTTTCCATCGAATAAGAGGTACCTCTATATCTAGTAAATTGCAATGAATGAGCAGGTCCAATCTCTCCTTCCATAGAGCCGTTGACATCATTTGCATTGACGTGGTTCCCCCGCCTTCCGAGAATCTAGAGACCATTGTCTAGAGAGTATCTGCGGAGTAATTCTGGTAGGATTGGTTGTTTTAGTAGTCTGTATACTAGTATGCTGTTACCGGCTAATGTGGTTAGGCTCTCTAACTGTTTGGTTCCCATTATTATACGGAGTGGTTCATCACATGTGGAATAGATAACTCGGAATACACCTTGCTTGGAAGAACTGATAAGGCGATAAATCCGATATATGCACTCCGTAGACCGTACGACCTTCGCTTCGAACCAGCGACTATCCTGTATCCTGATAAGGGAGTGATCCGCGAGAACTGGCGGCTTCCTCAGTCTCAGGGGTCAGGGAGACCTCCTACAGAATCAAGAAGTTCAAGAACTACTCAGAAGACCTTTTTGGCCACGGGCATTCCATAAGTCAGAATATGAAAGTCCTTCTGCTCACCTCGTTGAAGTCCAAAAAGGCTCCATAATTTTCTGGTCTGTGCTCAGACTGAGGAACGCCTCAATCAATAGGATGTCTAACATGCTACTTATCCCCACATTCCATGAAAGCAGCACGTGGTAAGAAGATATAGTAAAACATTCAGAAACACCATGATAAACCCTATATATTATTCAGATACTGAGCGACTTTCACTTAGGTTGCTTTATGCATCCATGGGGTGTCTCTTTCTTATGCGGTGTTTGTAACCCAATAAACAAACTAGGATCCGCTCGCAAACCAGTCAAGAGAAAAGACAAGCGCTGATTGGCTAGGCTTGTTGTTGATTGTTGACGGTGTCCACCCGCAACGGGCAGGCGCAAACTATCACTGCACCAGCGCACCTTCCTTCCTGGACTACCGACCGCCTTCCAGACTGTCTTCTTCTTTCTCGCTTCTTCTCCTCCTCTTCATCAGTACTCTGCCATCTCCTTTCCTTCAGAATCAATCAATCGTCTCAAAACCGACTATCAGGAGTCGTCTTCTCTTCTCCGTCTAAAGTCTGCGTTGAGTTATCACCATGCGAGGCGAGGTATGTCCCTCCGGTTTATGTACTCCTTCTCCCCCGCACGCTCGCCCCTCCTGAACCACAGTCCCTGGGAATCTCATCCATGTCAACGCGCCGGAATATCAACCACGGGCTGCTTTACTACACGGACGTTCTGACATATCTCATCGCGGTATTCTAGGTTTGCCATATCCATATTGGCCAGGCTGGTACTCAGCTTGGTAACAGTGCCTGGGAACTGTAAGGACTCACCGCTTTTTGTTCTGCTGACACTATCGTCTGTGTTGATCTTTCGGTGCAATTGTATGGACTAATATATTTGCTTGACATGCAGGTACCTCCTAGAGCATGGTCTCAAGGCTGACGGTCGTCTCGATCCCGAAGTGCCTGAGTCGCACAACAACGGAGGCTCTTTTGAAACCTTCTTCACTGAGACGACCAGCGGCAAATACGTCCCTCGCTCTATCTTCGTCGATCTTGATCCATCGGTGCGCTACAACTCAGATCTGATTCCAGGATCAGACGGAAGATGAACATCTACGCTGACTGTAGTAGCCCATTGACGAGATCCGCACTGGCACTTACCGCCAGCTCTTCCACCCCGAACTCTTGATCAGCGGAAAGGAAGATGCCGCCAACAACTGTGAGCCGAAGGTTGCATTCGCAAGAGGAGCAAGGGCTAATGCACGGCAGATGCTCGTGGTCATTACACCGTTGGCAAGGAGCTCGTGGATAGCGTGGTTGATCGAGTGCGTCGCGTTGCCGGTAGGCTCCATCACACGCCGCCGACTGGACTGAATTTCTCGCTAACTTTGAACAGACAACTGCAACTCGTTGCAGGGGTTCTTGATCTTCCACTCCTTTGGCGGTGGTACCGGTTCCGGCTTTGGTGCACTGCTCCTGGAGCGTCTTTCGGCCGAATATGGCAAGAAATCCAAGCTGGAGTTCTCCATCTACCCCTCGCCCCGCGTGTCGACTGCCGTTGTTGAGCCCTACAATGCCGTCTTGTCCACCCACAGCACTATTGAGAACTCGGACTGCACCTTTCTGGTTGACAACGAAGCCGTGTACGATATCTGCCGTCGCAACTTGGACATTCCCCGCCCTGGTTACGAGCACCTGAACCGTCTGATCGCCCAGGTGGTCAGCTCTATCACCTCGAGTCTCCGCTTCGATGGCGCACTCAATGTCGACTTGACTGAGTTCCAGACGAATCTGGTGCCATTCCCTCGTATCCACTATCCGTTGATCTCTTACGCGCCCGTGGTTTCGAGCAACCGCAGTTCCCATGAGAGCTTCAAGGTGCAGGATCTTACTTTCCAGTGTATGTGCATCACGTCGTTTTCTTCTCTTGGCAGGAAATTCCGACACAAATCACCATAACTGACATATTCTGCAGGCTTCGAGCCCAACAACCAGATGGTCGTCTGCGATCCTCGCAACGGCAAGTACATGGCCGTTGCCCTGCTGTACCGTGGTGATGTCGTTCCCCGCGACTGCACTCAAGCTGTTGCCGCGCTCAAGGCAAAGGCATCCTTCAACCTGGTCGAATGGTGCCCCACCGGCTTCAAGTTGGGTATCAACTACCAGAAGCCAGTGCGTGTTCCTGGTAGCGAGCTGGCTCCCGTCGACCGCTCCGTCAGCATGCTGTCTAATACCACTTCCATTGCCGAGGCGTGGGGCCGTCTTGACCACAAGTTCGACCTCATGTACTCGAAGCGTGCCTTTGTGCACTGGTATGTGGGTGAAGGTATGGAGGAGGGCGAGTTCTCCGAAGCTCGTGAGGACCTGGCTGCACTGGAGAAGGACTATGAGGAGGTGGCCAGTGATGGTATGGAGCCAGAGGAAGAAGGAGGCGAGTACTAATCGACCGCTCGCCATCATCCTATGAATCCGCTCCATGTATCTCTTTTTATCCTGCCAAGCCCTGACTGTATTCCATCCTTTCGCTTGCGACAACCCCTCTTGTTAATGCTTTTTCTAGTGTTGATCTTCAGTCGTTGAACTTTCTCCTGTAAAAACAGAAATACGCAGATATCGCGAAGTCTTAGAAATAATCCGAATGCCACTTCTGTCTATGTTCGTGAGGACGATACAGGCTAAACAAGAACTATGGTACAAAATAGATAATGTTACAGGTGGGTGGTTTCATCAAGTCATTCAGCAACGTGGAAGTCGCGGAGGACTTTCAGAGATCGCTCATAAGTCCACATGGTGATGGCGCTTGCTGGTGCGGCTTTGATCAAGCTCACCGTCAGACCCCGGTAGAGGCCTCGGACTCCTTGAGCGCGCACGATCATAGCAATGGTGCTAAATACGCCGCGGTATTCGGGGATGTTGCGATGCACATACCGTGTGCGCGTTGGGCCCTGAACCTGAAGTCGCTTTCGCACCAGGTCAAGCGGAAACACCCCAGTCTTGGCCAGAACACTGGCAATGACACCCGCAGCGGCATCACCGGAACCGAACGGCATGTGCTCCAGCCCGGACAGCACCGGTCTCAACGACTCATACGTCGCAAAGAAAAGCCCCATGTACGGGACGATCTGGCCAACCGCGGCACTGCACCCCCGGAAGAACCCCGCCGGCCCTTCATTCCGCGCAATGTCCTGCACTGACGCCAGCAGCGAGGTGTAGATGCGCTCGGTGCCCTGGGCTGCGAAGCGGGTTCGCAGCAGGTCGAGGGGGTACGTCGACGCCGTAGCCAGGCCGCCGGCGACAGCGCCTGAGACGAATGATTCAAGCGCGGGCGGGAGACGGTGCGGGTCGAGTTGTGCGAGGACTTGGGTTGTGGTGCGGTAGGTTGTGAACTGCAGGGCGCCGTAGCAGACGTACATGAGTTCGGCGGGGATGTTGCCTTTCCAGAGGCCCTGATGACATCATCTATTAGCTTGCTTTCTTGATGGTTCGGATGGCGTTAGGGAAAGCTAACTGTTATTCCCTCTTGCTTGAGGATCGCCCTCATGGTGGAGAGGGTCCCCTTGTATATCGGACCGTTTACATCGCGGTGGGAGGCCGGGTCGGATAGGGAGTGGATCTGTAGCTGGAGGCGGATCTTGACGACGTCGAGAGGGGCGACGCAGAATCTGTATTGGTAAGGGTGAGTGGATTAGCTGCTGCGATTTCGATTCAGGGCTGTAGAGCAGATAGGCGGGACTCACCGCGAGACCAGCCCGGCGATTCCACCTGAGAGGACGACCTGACGCCGCGTGCCCTTTTTCTCGTGTCAATAGGTGGATTGGAGGCTCAAGGGGTCGATGCTAAGAGACTGGGGGACTTTGAGGCTGACGTACCTCATCCTTGAGGTGTTCGCCCCCGGCCGACATGCATGTGATATGTGAAGCAAAGGACTCTGGACTCTCGGTGTCGGCGGTTGTCGGGGATCGTCAGCGCAGGCTTGGTGCTCAGGACGCTTTCATCGGATGGGATGGATGATCCTAACGGTGACTTGAGTGTTGCAGCAATGGATAAAAGGATTGTTGAGATGAGATTAAAGATTTGCACTCGCTGATAAGCTGTGGATAAATCAGGATCTGGGGCGATGGAGACAAGACGATTCTTGTTGGGTAAACAATACGTAAAGCTACGAGTCGTTACTTCCGTTACTGCAGCTATGCTATTGTTGCTACCTCTCTTAGAGGCACCGTGTGGAATTCTGGAATGCCTTGATTGTCAAGATAGGCATTCCTGCTCAATACCTCGTGCTGCGTACAATTACCTCTCTATCACCAATGATAGGACTTTTTATCGTGGCTTTTTCAGTGACTGACACGGCTGACGGACGATGGCCGCAGATTCAGGTGTTGACCATGGATAAACAGTCCCAACAGCAAACCATTAGTATTCAATCAATATCAATCAATATCATCCTGCTTGCCCTGCCGGACATCCAAAGATGAGGTACGCTTGAAGCCATCACAAGCATCGCTATCTGTCCGGTCAAAGCCGATGCTAACTTGCTAAGGCGGCAATTCACTAATCTAGATACGGTCTATCCGCGGCCTGGAAAATAAACGCGCCGCTTCGCGTTCGATAGATTGCATGACATTTAAACATCAACATCACCCCCTTTTCTCCATCCATTGTTCAAGATTGCGGGTCATCGAAGCACCGCTGACACACCATGAGCAGGGTTCTAGCGCCTCTCTTCCGGCTACCATGGCGGAGGATCCCTCTACGCCCATTCCTCGCTCAACGGGGCTATTCAACCCCATCTACGGAACCGGTACCCAAGCTAAAGACAGACCACCCTGTCGTGAAACAAGGGCCCACAACCGCTGCCCGTATTGCTCAAGAATATCTGGGAAAGCCCGCCCCGGAAGGGGTCAAACTGATGAAAGGCGGACTGGGCGTCAAGGTCGAGGGCCGCAAGAGGATGTTCAGGTACACGGTCCTGCGCGATGCCTGTAAATGCAACCTCTGCGTAGATGAACATTCGAAACAACGCAACTTCCGCAGTACCGACATTCCTCCCTCAATTGCTCCTCGGGATATTGAATGGGACGGCAAGGAGCTGCAGATACGGTGGAGGTCTGATATCGAGGGATGGAGCCCAGACCACGTGTCCAAGTATGATGTGAAGGCTCTTAGAGACCAGAGGGCCAATCCTCCTAGAGGGCAAACGGGCAAGGCTAGGCGTCGATACTTCTGGGACAAGACGGCCATGACTGCGAATCAGCACTGGATCTCGTACGAGGAGTACATGAATGACGAACAAGCATTCAGCAGGGCTATGCGCTATCTATCTCTGATGGGCATCATCTTCGTCAAGGATATCCCCGACTCGCGGGAGATGGTTGAGAAGATTGCAACCCGGATGGGGCCCCTGCGAAACACCTTCTACGGAAAGACATGGGATGTCCGCAGCGTCCCCCAGGCGAAGAACGTCGCCTACACCAATGTCCACCTCGGATTCCACATGGACCTCATGTACATGAACGAGCCGCCGGGCTTCCAGCTGTTGCATTGCCTCGAGAACTCATGCGATGGGGGCGAATCCCTGTTCGTGGACAGCTTCCAAGCTGCGCTGGCAATGCGTACAAGAATCCCAGAATACTTCGAAGCTCTGACCAAGCTGCTCCTGAACTACGAATACAACCACAAGGAACACGTCTACGGCAACAGCTGGCCTGTAGTGGAGATGGAAGACGGTGACCCAAAGAAACGAATCCTCCACGTCAACTACTCGCCCCCCTTCCAAGCGCCGATGATCTCGAGCGAGTACGTCCACAAAAACTGGCCTGAGTACAGGCGAGCTCTCAAACAATTCGTGGATGAAATCGAAAGCGACCACAACGTCTTCCAGCTTAAGTTGAACCCGGGCGAATGTGTCATCTTCGAGAATCGTCGAGTCCTCCACGCGCGTAACAAATTCAGCACCGAACAGGGTCAGCGTTGGCTGGCCGGCGCCTACGTCGACGAGGACGCCGTTCTCTCCACCTTCAGAACGTCCCGTGACGCCGCTCCCAATTTCTGGTATCAGAGCGGGTTCAATGGGCTGAATACTAGGCGGATCGTGCTGACGAAAAGTGCGACCAGTGCGGAAGCTACCGCCGAGAATAAAGGAACAGAGTAAGCGACTATTTTTTTATCGGGCCGACGCATGTTTAGCCATGTGGATTTCACCAAAGAGCATCCATCACTTGAGCTTGTGAAATTCGCTTGTACAGAAGTAAAAGGGCTCTGTGTACTGTACCGGTTTATCAGACAACACTAATCCGTCTGGTACGTGCTCGTACTTGATCAATTCCGCGGCGCATGCATGGTCAAGGCTAAGCATATAACTGTACATGTATAATTGTATTTGAACACGAGAAAGTATATTCATAATTGCTAAATCTCAAAGTCTAACGAAGAGGGAATACATGGGAGAATAAATGGTTTTCAAGGAAAGTCACATCATGTACGGACGGCAGGCGTCCTTTCTCAAGCGGTAGCAGGAGCCTTGTTAACGGAGAACTGGCTCAGGAAATTGGGGTCGTTGTTGATCTCTTCCTTGACCTGTAGCAAAATCCATCAGTTAGTAACCTTCCATCACGAAAGTAAGGATATGAAAACATACGATATCCAATCCTCCAACAAGCTCCCCCTCAACCCACAACTGGGGAAATGTAGGCCAGTCCGCAAACTCCTTCAACCCCTGTCTGACGTCCTCATCGGCCAGAATATTAAAGAACCCGTACTTGACGCTCTTCTCCCGCAGGATCCCCACCAACTGACGACTGAACCCGCACTGCGGCGCACTAGGCGTACCCTTCATGAAGAGCATAACCGGCGCAGCCTTCACCAGCTCCGCCAACCGCGCAAACAGCGCCTCCTTGGACTGCTCAGGCGTCAACGCCTGGGCCGAGGGAGCAGGCGCTTGCGTAGCAGCCGCAGGGGCGTTCTCACGGGGCGTAGCCGTCAAAGGCGGGGGGATAGCAGTCTTGTTCGCGCCGTCTGCGCCAGCGCCAGCGCTTGATCCAGCGCCCGCGTGCCGCTCCACCGCATCGCGCACCTTGACAGCGTCGCCGCCGCTTATAGACTCCAGGATCTGGCCATTACGGAGGAGGACGACGTAGGGGACTGCTGTGACGTCGTATTCTTCGGAGATGTCGGGGAGTTCTTCGGCGTTGATGCTCACGAAGGAGATGGTGGGCGGGGTGGTGACGGGGTGCTGGGAGGCGAGGGCGTTGAGAACGGCGCGCATCTGGGCGCAGGGAGCTGCCCATGGCGCGTGAAAGTAGAGGACTAGTAAGGCTGAGGGAGGGAGAGAGGAGGTGTGTGCCGAGAAGTCGGCGTCCGAGGTGATTTCGTTGACTGTCGACATGGTGCTTGAGAGAGACCGATTACCGCGGGGCACGGTCGTGGGGTAGATTGCGTGGAGTAGACTTTTGACTAATGTGAGCTGATAGAGGGACAGCTACAGGAAGGAAGACAGTCTAAAAAATTTCTGATGAAGGAAAAGGGTGCAAAGGAATAGGATGAGAAAAGATACAAGACGCAATTGCCTCTCAAGTATACAATTGTGTCGCTGGAGGTGCGGAGGGGAAGAGTTGGAATGCACGAGACCGGAAGGCGAATTTTTGGCTTATCAGATCGGCCCAGACTTTGGAGGAACGTATCTTACAGTCTGTAATTACGGCTTCTGTTTGGTTCGGTCCCCCGGAGAAACCCGGCTGGTTGCGGATCAACTATATTCCGTCCTGACGCCATCGCAATGAGTCAGCAGTGATATTTTCCTTCGTTCTTGACCTGCATTCGGGAATAATGAATTCCAGGGAGCATTGCAAATCCCAATCAAACACGATAAGTACTCTCTACATTGTTAGCTTGGCTTGACGACGGCATTGAAGAAGGGGCTTTCGGTCAGTAAGAAGCTGGAGATCACTATCATCACGTGATACGATTCAAGATTATTGTCTGGGCTGCTTATCGTCACGTGGTCTCAAAAAGTCCATCCAATCCCTTAGCTGAGCATCTTCGACAGACAACCAGCGAGGAGGTTTCGAGAAACTGCTTTATGCCGATTTCAGTTGTAATATAAGGCAGATTATTCACAAAGAACGCCGAATGTCCTATATCATCAGTGTTTGCAACTTACCTAGCCGCTAAATATCTGCCTTTGTTGGCCACCAGTCCAGATATGGCTGGAACAAACAAGCGCAAGCGCAGAGAAGCCGAATGCTCAGATGATGAGGACCCAGTTGGACCTCTTTCCGATAACACCAATGGCTTTGGAGTAGCCCAAACTCTATCACTTCTTCACAATGCAAAGTCACAAGCGGCAGACGAGAGCGGGATAGCCACTGCGGGTTCTGATGCAACACCGACAGAGCAATCCCATTATCAGACGAAAGATGGTGTATCTGTGCAAAGACCCACGAAAAAGAAGAGAGTCGATGGCGAAAAGACAAAGTATCCTGTGCTCACCTATGTGGAAGGCCGACTGCAATCGTCCATCCGCATCGCGGATCTCCAAAATCTATTGCTTTACTGTTTCGCGGATGGCATCGCACCTCAGTGGATCTCTATCAAGCATTCGGGTCACGTTAGAAAAATTGTCGCGTTGATGGTTCCCGGTTTGGAAATGGGGATGTTTGACGGGACCCTTCCATTGAATCCTCAACCCGAAGACCAGGATGCTCGACCAACTCAAGCACCCGATGCAGAGCAGAAAGACTCCGATGTGAACAAGACGGCCGAAGAGGATGAGAACAAGTCTGACTTTCTTCGCTGGAAACAAGGCCTTCCCCTGGAAGATCGATCGCACCGATTCAATCCCCGTCCTTTAACACGAGACAAACTTCCGGAGCCATTACAACCACTAGCGGACATGTTTCCACACATCTGGCCCGTCAGGGCCCCTGGCGACTCAAAGTACAACAAGGTTCATTCTCCTCTTCAAGCCATCTTACTTTCTTCCCTACCGAAGAACAAAGACAGTGGGGCCAAGGGCGTCAAGCCGCCAAAGGTAGACAAAAGCTACGTCCCTAAGCGTACACCTATCACGGCATTCATTAGCAGTGTCGAAGATCTGCGTGAAAACGACTACGTTCTTCATCCGGCCCTCTTGCCAACTGAAAAAGAGAAGTTGACATTGGCGGAAAATCGCAAAAGAGCTGGCCAGTCCACGGAGGATGGCTGGGTCGATACACATGTCCCGAGCTTGGAAGCGGGACAGGTTCCTGAGCACGAGATTCAACAGGGCAGTGTAACAGCCGGTCGCGACGTACTGGCGTTGGATTGTGAGATGTGCATCACAGAAGGTGGTAAATCAGAACTTACACGCGTCAGCTTGGTACGGTGGGACGGTGAAATTGTGTTGGATGAGCTTGTGAAGCCAGAGTTGCCCATCATCGACTACCTTACCCGGTTCTCCGGGATCACGAAAGAGAAATTGGATCCTGTGACTACCACCCTCGCCGACATTCAGCAAAAGCTACTCACTATTCTCACTCCGCGCTCGGTGCTCGTGGGCCACTCGCTCAATTCTGACCTGAATGCTCTCAAGCTTACCCACCCCTTCATCGTCGACACCGCCATCATCTATCCGCACCCTCGCGGACCACCACTCAAATGCAGCTTGAAATGGCTCACTCAGAAATATCTCGGGAAAGAAATCCAAAAAGGCCAGACAGGCCACGACTCCGTGGAGGACGCCCGCGCCGTGCTAGAGCTGGTGAAGCAAAAATGCGAAAAGGGCGAGCGATGGGGCACAAGCGACGCCTCAAACGAAAGCATCTTCCGGCGCCTCGGCCGCTCCCCCCGCCCCGGGCAAGCGACCACCTCCGCCGAAGGCCGCACAGGAGCCGTCGTGGACTGGGGCAACCCCGAGCGCGGATTCGGGTCGCAGGCGACCGTCGCGATCGGGTGTCAGAATGACGACGAAGTCGTCCAAGGCGTCTCCTCCGTCGTGAAAGGCGATCCCAGCAACCCGTCTATTCCAGGTGGCGGGGTGGATTTCACCTGGGCCCGAATGCGAGAACTCGAGGTCCTCCGCGGGTGGTGTAATCGTCTCCCCGACCCGAACAACGCCAACGAGTCGACGACGTTGGTGCCTCCGCCTGAAGAAACTACCCCGACGGGTTCGGGTACGGTCGAGCCTACTGCCGCTGCTCGGAATGCCCTCTCGGATACAGTAGCCCGCACAGTTGCCAACATCCGACGCATCTACGATTCCCTTCCCCCTTGTACCCTGTTCATGGTATATTCGGGCACCGGGGACCCACGTGAGGTCAACCGCCTACAGACCATGCACAAGACTTTCAGGGAGGAGTACAATTCGCGCAAACCATGGGATGAATTGACTGTTAAATGGACGGATGCCGAGGAACAGGCCTTGAAGAAGGCCTGCGAAAGGGCCAGGGAGGGCTGTGGGTTTATGTGTGTCAAATAGAACCGTCTCGTCGGGCTTGTTTGTATCTTGCATATATGGCATTCCTTGTTGTGTAACTGTCGGCTATCGTCGGTTTAATGAATGATCAAAATCTGGATACCCGGTTGAGGTTGATGAAGATAGATGAATTACATGACATGAACATTCCTCATTTGTAACACTCTGCAATGGAAGGTAGTTCCTTTAATATTGATAAGATATATAGGCATAGTAAGGGCCTGTTTATCATTCTTCGTCTTGAATGGTTGTATAGAAATACATGATACACGATATGACTGCACCGTAGGTACTTGGTCACCGGCCCTCTTCAGTCTCCATCGCTTCCTCGCGTTGCATTGCTAAGCGCGCCATCAAATCCCGCGCTGCTATTTGCGCCTTTCGTTTCTCCTCATCATTGTCAATACCTGAAGGCTTGATCTGCGTTGATGCTGGGAGATTCTCCTTCCTGGAGTCAATCTCATGGTTCTGTAGTTGGATGCCTGCTTCTTTGTTTGAGTGTTCGGGGATTTCCTCTGTAGCCATCGGCAGACTCCCTTCCAATGCGTTTTGATTTCCGTTCGTGGATTCGGAAACGACATTGCTATACTGGCGCGCTGCAGGGGGTCGCGATTGACCCCGGGTTCGCGGACGACCAGGGCCCCGTCCCCTGGCCTCCACTGCTTCGCTAGGGCTCGTGTTCAATGGTATTTGTTCATTTTGACTACCAGTGCCAACGTTGCCATTTTGTTCGCTCAACGGCGTCGGTTTGGGTGTCTGAGAGAAGTCCGGCCTTGCAGACTGGCTGATTGATTTACGCGGTCGTCCTGGCCTTCTCTTCTCCGTGGACGCCCCGGAATGGGATATACGAGGCCGCTTGACCACAGCGGGCTGTTGCGAGTCAACGATTGTGCCTTGACTGTCTTCGATCATGTTGTCAAAGTGCGGCGTATGTTGTCGCGATCGAGTGACCTCAATGCGAAGTTTAGGCGACGAATCGGTTATGGCACGAACAGGATCGGCTTCTTTCAGGGGAATTTTGACCGATTGAGCATGCATATCCGCGAGAGAAAAATCGCCGAATGTGTCATCTTCCTCATCGAACGAGTCCGCAATGGGCTCGGTGCGACCACTCGGGAATGAGTCAGGCCAGGGCCGCTTTTTCCCAGCTTGAAGGAGCCCAGGACTCCGAACCTCTGGCATCGCGGCCGTTTCGATGCCGAAAGTTGCAGAAGGGTGCCTTGTCGTCTGCTCCTCCATGTACCGACTCTTCAATTTGAGAGCCTGGATCTCCAACTTCAACGTCTCGATCTCTTCGGCTTTCGATTTGAGTTCCTTCAACACCGTCCTGATCATGTCAAAATCGCTTCCATGAGTACCGGAACTGTCAGAGGGAAGGCGCCCAGGACCATTCAACTCTAACCGAAGCGATGTGAAGGAATGTTTCAATTCCGACATGGTATCATGCAGGTTGTTAACAGAGTTGGAGATGTGGTCGATGCTGACACCTTGATGATGCATCTGCTGTTCCATCGACATAATATTCCCGTCGACCTCGTTAGGACCGGTAGATACTAAAGCACGACTGGTGGTGGACTCTTTCGGGGTCGGGCAGAGGAGACGTTCGAGGGAGCCGTCTTTGAAAAGGGGTTCAACCGTGCGCATGGTGACGATCTCCCTAAACGAGACTTTGGATAGCTTCCA
The DNA here is from genome assembly GCA_011319215.2 of Scortechinia acanthostroma. Taxonomy (NCBI): domain Eukaryota; kingdom Fungi; phylum Ascomycota; class Sordariomycetes; order Coronophorales; family Scortechiniaceae; genus Scortechinia; species Scortechinia acanthostroma. The sequence goes on from JAABUG020130508.1 coordinate 19,144, forward strand.
GAAGATATTAGGTCTGGAGCCCAGTTAGAAGGCGCACTTGCGTATGACCCTGCTTCTTGACTTTCGTACTCACCCATCGTCTAAAGCACACAGAACTCCCAGTTTCTGCTGACACAGCTTGCAAGCGATTTCTTGTAGAATACGTCCTCGCAAAAGGCTCATTTCAGAGTTCTGCGGCACCTGCTTCTTCTCCGTTGAGATCGAGATCCGGTGAAGTTCGACGCTCTGCCATCCTGCAGCGACGGCGTAAGAGTTGGACAGCCTGGCCCACTCATTTTCGAGCGCTGCGAGGGAGCTCGAACAGCGTGAACACTGGCCGAGAATAGCGGGTCGAGCGAGTTTCGACAGATCCATTCTGAACTTACATTCAGCAAAAGAACTCGCGAGTGTCAAGGACAAAAGGCAAGTCCACTTGGGGTCTTGTAGGATCTCGAATGCTGAGTAAACCGTTCCATTGACACGTTGGCGGGTCCAGCTATTCTTCTTTCGGTTATCGATAAGGCTCAAACGCGTTTGCGGCGTTTCACTTTCATCATAGCGTTTTTAGTGATAACGACCAGCTGGATAAAGCGGTTATATTACGGAAAGGTAGGAATCGACTCCAATACCGTTTGGCCTCATTCTGAACATTACTGTACGTAGCACGGAGGGCTTTTCATCCTTGGTTGCAATTGGTTTGTATAATTCCAAGTATCTTGTCATGTCTTCATCGCTTGCGGAATGCGATGTTGATTTTAACCACACTATTAAAGTCTAGGTACCTCTCTAGCATGCGATTGTTGCACAACGTCTTAGACGCTCAAATGCTCCAAGGACGGACAAGTCTCGGGAGTCGGAGATGAAAGTGGACCCCGCACGCTGCTAGTTCTTTCTGCCATGTCCGAGTGGGCGGGCACCAAATTAGGAGGAGGCCAAAGTCACATCTCCGCATGCTGCTTATCAATTTGACTAAAGGCTTGAGCAGTTTCGATAAAGAAGCCTCAGATCCTTCTTGATGAGCGTCGCTCTTCGCAGTCTACGCCGACAATTGCTTGCCTTCGGGTCACATTCTCCCGCTCCAAGGTTCGGACGCAATCGATTATCAGCCATGGCGAGCACTTCAGCCTGTCTCGATGGAGCCAATGGCAAGGTCAGTAGTTGGCAAGGCGCAGGTGCAGCGGAATTCGACTTGCGAAGTGAGTTCATTGCAGTACACTGGAAGACACGAACAACTAATATCGAAGCACACCCAAGGCGACACGATGACCAAGCCTACCCCATCGATGCTCGAAGCAATTTGTCAGACAACCTTGTTGGACGACGTCTTTGAAGAGGATCCTGTGACAAATGACCTCCAAACCTATGTCGCCGAACGGACCAACCATCAGAGCGCCTTACTCGTCATGTCGGGGACCATGGGCAACCAGGTTGCAATTCGGACACATCTAGTGCAACCTCCCTACTCCGTTCTCTGTGATCATCGCTCTCACATCGTGCGCTACGAGGCCGGAGGTGTCAGCTCTCTGACCGGGGCTATGGTACAACCGATCGTGGCCAGTAACGGCATCTATCTTACTCTGGAGGACATTCAAAAGCATGCGGTGCTCGGCGAAGACGTACATTACTGCCCAACAAGACTTATCAGCTTGGAGAATACCCTAGATGGCATGGTGATGCCTCTGGCCGAAGCTCGTCGGATCACAGAATGGGCTCATCAGAACGGAATCAAGGTACATTTGGACGGCGCGAGGCTTTGGGAAGCAGTGGTTTCTGGAGCCGGCAGCTTGCCAGAATATGCTGGCCTGTTCGACAGTGTGAGTCTGTGCTTCTCCAAAGGCTTGGGCGCACCAATCGGGAGCATCATTGTCGGATCCAATGAATTTATCAAGAAGGCTCGCTGGTTTCGCAAATCGATCGGTGGCGGCGTTCGTCAAGCTGGAGTTATTTCTGCGGCGGCACGGGTGGCCCTCGAGGAGACTTTCGGACCAGACCCCAACGGTCAGAAGGGTAAGCTTCGAGAAACTCATATCAATGCCAAGAGAATCGCCGAGATGTGGACTGCCCGTGGCGGTAAGTTACAACATCCAGTCCATACAAACATGGTATGGCTGGATCTTGGATCCTCTGGTGTAGGTCCCAATGACCTAGCAGAGATTGGAAAGGAGATTGGTCTCAAATTACTCGGCGGCCGAATCGTCGTGCATTATCGTGAGTCCCTGCAGTACCCAAGCAGCATGTTGATTAGACGGCGCTGACTAGTCACAGAGGTTTCCGAGAGAGCTATCAGCAGACTGGAGCAGGTTTTCGATCGCGCTCTAAGTGGGGCCTACCAGCGCAGCACAGATCAAAGTACACCTTATGGAATGAAGCAGTGATAAAACTTAGACAGTACTCCGTACTCTGTTTCAGATAAAACCTTGAGATCAGCTCTCTTTAAATCTTGCATGTCGTAACTTAAAAGACTTGTAAGACAGAGTTGACCTGTCACATTGATGTTCCATGGATGACCCTCGTCGCCAAACCAGGAAGCAGTCCTATTGGTCAGAGCTCCCATGCAGGCCTCAGGAACTAGCCTTGTTGATGCCTTGTTGATGCCTGGGGCGTACTCGACTCCAAAATAAAGGCGGACCTTCACCCTCAGCCTTAGGAGCTTGTTTCTGGGACGACGACTTTTCTGCAGACAGCCTTCTGTCTCGTCCCTGTCGTTGGCTCCGCCACTGCCAAGTGAAGGCCATCACAGAACACACAGAACCTGATTGTGCAGTAAATGGCTAACAGGGAACAGCTGAGTGTGTGAGTTTCCGTCCAATGTCTTTGCGTCTGGCTGATCGCTATTGTGGACTGACCATTGCCCATATTGTACTTCAGACACAGCCTTCGTGCCTCAGATAGCCTTTCGCATACATATCCTCTCATCGCTCTTTGACTCAATGGTCCCGGTCATCCTTCCTTCGATCATCCGGATGAGAAATAACCACTTGTGATGAATGAGCGGATTGAGTGCAGTCTTGCATATCACTGTGCATCCTGGTAGCCTACCCGGGATTTCATTTCTTTTTGGATTCTAGATCTGTTTGCCTTGGGTGCTTCTTTCTTTGTTCCTTGTCTATCCGGATTCTCACGTCCGTGGGTTCCTTGCCTGAGAACACCTTCGAGAGGACCACTACCACATCGTCTGGAAAGAGCGTTTGGCCAGCCATTTCCCTTCAAGGACCCCGAATCATATTTCTGGACACAATACTTCTCCGTTGGTTTCAATTTTGGATCTCCTGAAAGGTGAGAGGGCATTTCTCTCTCCTGCAGGGAATGCGAGACGAGGTGCTAGTCTTCTAACAAAGGCAGAAGCATTATATGACTTATATTGATTATTGAGTTGGTTAGCAGACATAGTTCCCCACACGCATCGGCTTTGATACCCCAGACAACCCAGTCTTGACAGTCTTTTCTTTGATAATTTGCGGTGCCGACTCATTTCGCTCTTTTTTAATTTCCTTATTTTTCCTTTATCTCTTTATTTTTTTGGGATCAATTATTCGTCATTCTAGATGGAGGCGACTCAGGAGTCGACTCAGCCATGCACAGATCCTCGCCGTATTGGTCGGAACAACTCTGGTCTGCTCGAGCAGGATGTCTCAGACATCATCTGCATCTTGCATCCAACGTCTATTGCCGCTCATGAGGCAGTGGCCGCGACTGCTTCTCTTGCACCTCAACACATCTTACAAAGAGATGAGTTGGAATACGAAGATCCGGACACCGCAGCTCTGGATATCGCTCTCAGGCTGTCCTCCAACGTCCGTAATATAAACTTAGGCTTTTGTTTTGGGCGCAACAGATCCCGTTGCGACCTTCTGCTTGCCCCGGACGACAATGCGAAACGCATATCCAACACGCACTTCCGAATCCATCTCACCGGCGATGGAATTCTGATGCTTGAAGATCTGTCGACCAACGGCACCGTTGTAGATGATTGTCGTCTTCGCAAGAATCAGAAAGAGAACAGCCGCATGTTGACCAATGGCTCTGTCATACAAGTATTGCGCGGCAACAACGCCTCTGATGAGGTAAGGTTCGTCGTCCGCATCCCGTCTCGAGATGGATATGCAATGCGATACACAGAGAATATGCTTCGTTACCTCGAACGTGTCCAGAGGCATGAAGCAGGTGCCATACAGAAGAACCGTCAAGGCTCAGTGCGACCTAGTCTGGAATGGACAGTAGCCAATGCGTATGGAATGCACTGGACAGGTGGTAGCATGTACAATGTGACTGGCCAAATCGGAAAAGGAGCGTTTGCAACTGTTTACAAACTTGCCACAAAACAACACGGAGCCGTGTACGCCGCCAAGGAGCTCGACAAGAGGAGGTTCATGAAGAACGGAATCCTTGATCAGAAGGTCGACAATGAAATGAAAATCATGAGAGATCTTAAACATGTCAGTGGAACCCCTTCCTGTAATACAGGACTTTTTGAACTAATTACCACTCAAACAGCCCAACATCGTACAATACATTGATCACCATGAACATGACAGATGGATCTATATTATCATGGAGTATGTACCTGGAGGGGAGCTTTCCACTTATCTTTCGACCCATGGCAAGATTCCTGAAGACATGGTCAAAACATTGGCCCGGCAACTTCTACATGCATTGCAATATCTCCACAAACGCAGGATCACGCATCGTGATATAAAGCCCGATAACATTCTGATCGCTTCACTTGAGCCGCTAAAAGTGAAATTATCGGACTTTGGATTGTCGAAGGTAGTTCAAGAGGAGACGTTCTTGAAGACCTTTTGTGGCACTTTGTTGTACTGTGCGCCCGAGGTGTATCCGGAGTATGAGAACTATCGACGGGGGGAAGTCAGAAAAAGGCGTCGACTGGGTGATCCGTAAGTCAACTCCTATCCACCGCGGGCCTGGCGTATATTGATTTTTTTTAGTCCTCCGAAAACGTCCCCATACGGTCAGTCCGTCGACATGTGGTCATTCGGTGCGGTACTATTCCACATCCTTAGCGGTACACCTCCGTACACAGGTCGAGGTGACGACAGGGGTTCTCAGATGTTACGGAATATCATGACTACCGAGCCTGATTATGATGTGCTTCGCAGAGAAGGCGTGTCAGACGCAGGTGTTGATTTTGTTAGACGCCTTCTGAACCGTGATCCTCATTCACGCCCAAAGGAAAGTGAATGCTTTCAACATGCATGGATACGTGATGTGCCAGACGTTGACGAGTATGACGATGACGATATTCAACCCCCGGACTGCGGGGCCCTGTCTGATATTGGTGAAGATCTGGAGAACGAGCTCGATGCGTCACAGATCTCTCTCAATGACAATCCGGAACCGGCAATATCCGGTGATGACAGCAGTGATTTGGCACAATCCAAAAGGCCCAGGATGGACCTGCCCCCTGCCGACATTCACTATCCATCACTCCCAAACATTGAAAGCTTCCCAGCTACCCCGCCAATTCCTGAAACTACTCCGAGACGCTTATTTGGCGAAATCACCTCTTCCGCCCTGCGCAGTTCGAACGTCTTTGGAGCCAGTATGAATGCCTTCGGCGGTGATGATGGTGACATTGACGTCCATGACTTCGTTTCTTCAACCGGTGAGTCGATTATAAGCGACGGCAACAGCCTAAACTCTGTCCTCTCCCTACCGGACAACCCCTTTGCTGGATCTGCGCCAAGCTTGATGGGAGCTGAGAATCTCGTTGGGCAGCTGAACATGAACTCCTGGCACCCTGGCACTTCGGCACACGGTCCCCCGGCGGCCACCGAGCTGCCAGCTCTGAAGACTAGCGTGGATGAAGCGGTCGATGAAAGTCCTGGCCCAGAACTCAAGGAATCACACCCGAGTACTGCGACAACGAAGGGAGCCAGGTTCAGCCGCCGAATTGAGTTGCCCCTTCCCGATACAGCTAGCGAGCGTTCCAGCAGCGAGGCTACCAGAGAAAATAGCAAAGCCCCCTGTGATAAACCCGAAGCGACTGCCGGTGAAGTTTTTGACATTGAATTAGCGGTCACGATCGACGCCCGAACCGGCCGACAAATCTCACATCCACCGGACGGCATAGTGAGCGACAACACATCAGCGGTCCTGCAACATGAGATGCCTACCGAAATTCCTCCGACTATCGCTCTCCAACGGCATGAACAGTCTCGTCCGCTTTTAGGAAAGCTTACTACTCTCCCGGGATCAATATTCGACCTGACGATCCGCTTGGAAGACCGAATGACATCCTGGGGGCGCGGTCCTCAAGCAACCATCTGCCATCCTGACCCTATGGACACGCGAATCCCTGCATACGCACTGGAAGTGACTTTCTGGGCACCGGCTATTGAGGCGCAGATCGCGGCAGGGCGCAACTGGATGGAGGTTCCTGGAGTGATGGCTATTCTTTCGACCAAGACTCGCAAGTGCATTTGGGTCAATGATATAGAACTGCGCCGTGGGGCAGACGGAAGCAACACTCGGGAGGGATTCCACTTTGGAAAACTGTACACCGGCGACATCATTACGGTCTACCGGCATCGAAACAAGTTCTTGAAGTTTCAGTGCGAATTCTACCATGGGGACAGCGCACGTTCGCGACCAGACAAGGAAAAGGGCTTCGTGGTGCGCAAGGTGTTGATGTCTAAGGAGGGCGTGGCTGCCAATCGACTGCCAGTGCGCAAAGACAACAATGGAGGAACAAAGCATGGCTAACTGTAAGATGAAAAGGACATTTGGGTGGGGTAGATTTTTGATGGTCGTCTGCTTCTTTTTGGGGATTTATTGCGCAGCTATTGTTAGCTATTATTAGGTGTTGACTCTGGCTACTGCGGCGAACTATGTTCTGCGAGGTTACTCGTTGGTGGTCACACTGGGCATTAGATCCGAGTTCTGGGATAAGGTATCCATAAATGAAATTGAATATGGCAAAATGCTTCTGCTTCTTAATCAATTAATTGATATTATCCGCCGACCTTTTTTTCCACTCCAAAATTAGACTATGAACAAACTATTCCTGAAGAGGTAATTCAGGGTCCTGTCATTGCGATTGAAGGTTGGATGGTGACGGTGTATGGTAATTATGGTAATTATGGTAATTATGGTAATTATGGTAATTATGGTAATTATGGTAATTATGGTAATTACCAGGTCCCACACTTCTCTGCAAAACTTCCATGACTGCACAGTCTTCTATGCAAGACAAGATGTCCATCTCTTAAATCAATGCAGTACTTGAGGCCTACCTTATCGTAGGATATCTGTCTATGTCATAGGGCAGAATCACGCGTTTTTCAGTCGATATCCTTACGCCATAATGGCCATGCTGTCACAGAACGGCTTAGATCTGGTTGGAATTGCGGTTCCCGATTTAATTTCCGCTGAATGCAGACTCTCGAATCATTATTCTGCCTCATCTCATGGCTGTCGCATAGTGTAATCTTATTTTGATTACTGTCTTTTGACTCTGTGGTCGATAATATGTGCGACAGGCTCTCGACTGAACTATTTCAATCCGTCATGTCTCACAGGACTCATCATCATGTGGCTGTCAACGTAGCATCAAACAATTCGATTGTTATCGCCCATCTGTGCTTCTGTCTATCTATAGGTTCCCCGTTCGACGTTCCATGGGTTCCCCGATTTAGCTCCTAAATTCTTCTCTCGACGGAAACGGACAGACCCGTTCACAGGGACAGCCTTTGTGGTTGAATGGCTACTATTCCATTTCCGTATTGATGACAATCCTCCCTTGTTATCTTCTTTGGTTGTTTGCTTGTCTGATACTTCCATACCATCTTGCGCTTCGGCAGTGACTTCTTCCCCCTTGACCACTTTTACTCCGCCGAATATCGACCTCCTGGACGGTTCCTACATCAACAGCGACGATCCTATTGAGTGCCAGCAGTAACGATCGCGGTCGCCTTCGTCAAGTCACCACCAGCCGGAAACCAGAGCCTTGTATGAGAATCTGCGCGCCGACCTGTCCACCATCTTCAACTCCCCTGACGGCCTCGATACCCCATGTCCCTCTCTCGATCACCCTCTCCCCGCCCGGGAGGAGGGTGGTCAAGCCCGGGTCTTACCCCCGGAAGTGGCAGTTCGACGCCGCGCAGCGGTTTTCTCTCACCCAACTCACTCGGTCCCGGCGGCATATCCTGGGCAGCGGCGCGAGCGAAGAGCGACGAAGTGCGAGGATATCCGTCATTCTCGACGAGGAATAATGGGTTTTTCTCCAGGTCGAAACGCAAGATCACGTCTAGCTTGCCTCGGTTTCGCATGAATGGTTCGGCGAGAAATGGTTACGTTGATAAGGATGAATACTGGCGGGGGCAGAGCTATTCCGGGACGGGGTTGCGATTCGGGTTCGCTAGGGGCTTGATGCGGAGGAGGCGGTCGCGCGCCATTTTGGCGCTGATTGTCCTGTTCCTGGGGTATTTGTTTTTCTGGACAGGTATGCTGTGCGAAACAATCCTAGTTTGTTGTGTACAGATGTTGACTCTGACGCCTTGCAGCCATTGTTCAAACCTACCGGCGATCATCCTTTGGCGGAGGGCGCAAGTTCGTGATCATTCTACAATCCAACGTGGAAGGAGGGGTCATGGAGTGGAAGGGAGCGCGCGAATGGGCTCTCGAGCGCAACAGCATCTGGAACAAGAAGGTGTACGCGAAGCAGTGGGGTTACGAATTGGAGATTGTTAACATGCTGGCTAAGAAGCGGTACTCGCATGAATGGCGGGAGAGTTGGGAGAAAGTCGATATCATCCGGGAGGCTATGAGGAAGTATCCAAATGCGGAGTGGTCAGTTCAAGCCTTGCATGGGAATTTACCTTTTCTGACTGATGATGCAGGTTTTGGTGGTTGGACCTAAACACTTGGATCATGGAGTACTCCTATTCCCTGCAAGAGCATATCTTCGATCGGTTGGGTGCCCTGACGTATCGCGATATCAACATATACAACCCGCTGAACATCAGCCATCCCCCGACAGCGCCTTATCTGGATGAAATATCCCGTTCGGCGGAAGGAGACGGAGATCCATCCACTATCGATTTGTTGCTGTCTCAAGACTGCGGAGGCTTCAACCTGGGGTCGTTCTTCATCAAACGCTCGCTGTGGTCTGACCGACTATTGGACGCCTGGTGGGACCCTGTCATGTACGAGCAGAAGCACATGGACTGGGAACACAAGGAACAGGATGCGCTGGAGTATCTGTACCGAAGTCAACCGTGGATTCGCAGCAATGTCGCCTTTGCGCCTCAGCGCTACATCAACTCATTCCCTCCAGGAGCTTGCGGCGAAGGCGACGATCCCGACGTGCATTACTCCGAGAAGGAACGCGACTTTATGGTGAATATGGCCGGGTGTCAGTTCGGCCGAAACTGCTGGGGGGAGATGTACCAATATCGCGAGCTCAGCAAGAAGCTCAACCGCACGCGCTGGCAGCGTTTGAAGGATGCACTGGGCGGATTTTACAGTAGCCTATTGACCGAGGACAAGCCGCAAGACCAACAGCAACAGCAATGACCTAATTGTCTCTGGCAATGTCGCCTCGTTTCACTGCATACGATGACTCATGAGTTGCCAGCAATGTATCTTCTCCGATTAATGTATGATTTCACTATTATCTTGGATCGCTCTGATTGCATCGCGGTTGTACCCATTGTGGGCGACTCTGGATACAAGGATGTTTGATTTGGCGTGGCGCTTGGTGCTTTGCTATTCATGTCAGATACTACTATAGAATAAACCTAATCGTATTATGTGAGATGCACATGTTGCATCGAAAGGAGCCTCATCTGATACAGTCAGTCCATTGAAACCCTGCTTACCGCCTTAGAAACGCACTTTGAGCATATCTCGCCCGCCTTACATCCCACCGCCTACAGCCCAGCCAATCACATTATCCCAATTCCTCAATCCATTCCGCCGACGACATCCAGAAAAGCACAAGACCTTGAATCACCCCGACAGCCCATAACAGCTAACCCAGCTCCTCCGCGGACCTCGCATCTCTCCACAACCAATCCTTCGAACGAAAAAGCGAAGCAAGAAATCAAAATGCCAACCCCCGAATCCGCCGCCTTCCTAGCCAAGAAGCCCACCGTTCCCCCAACCTACGAAGGCGTCGACTTCGAAGACAACGTCGCGCTGCACAATGCCCGCGACGCTATTATCCGCGAACAGTGGGTGCGCAGTATGATGTCCCGCCTCGTCGGCGAGGAATTGGGCAAGTGCTATGCCCGTGAGGGCGTGAATCATCTTGAGAAGTGTGGGAAGTTGAGGGGTGAGTTTCCCCCCCCGGAGGGGCCGCCGGAGGCGTTGTGATGGTGCATAGCTAATGAGTTGTGGCTGTAGAGAAGTATTTTGAGTTGCTCAATGAGCGCAAGGTTAAGGGGTATTTGTTCCAGGAGAAGAATTATTTTGCGGGCGAGGGGGAGAAGGGGCAGTCCTCGTGAGTGAGTGGGCCGGGACGCCGGGTTTGTGTGTATGGTATGCTTGGGTTTGTGAGTTTTAGCTTTGCAGTGAATCATTACTAAATTGTCTTTTTCGTTGAGGGTGGTGGTAGGCTAGTCATTGCTGGCGAGTCCTGGGCATGAATGAAGAGGAGGATGGGTAGGGATGGTTGAGATTGTTGAGATAGAGGGATTGTATTGTTTTTTGTTCTGGTTTCCTGTACATATATCTTGACTGATACCACTGCAATACATCATTATGTGTTGCTTCGAGGATGGAGAGATTCAGTCTTCAGGGAGCCATCGCTCTTGGAGTGCTACGCTTCCGGACATGGGTATACAAATGCATTGAACGTCAATTGCATGAACGCAAGAGGGTATCGTTAATAATAATTGCTGCTGCTTCGCTCAGGAAACGCGCCTGGTGCAACTCCCGCAGGCCCAGTCAACTCGTCGTCACTGTCATCCATGTCAATGCGTGTCTCGTAATCATCCTCTGCCGGAGGAGCACGCATTCGCACGAGTTGTTCCTCGTCCAGGGACGGGAGCTTATAAGGACCAGGTGGAGAATGAATATCCCGACCGGACGGCAGGTTGGCTAAGAGGTCCGTCGACGGTGGAATGAGTTGCGTGTTGATCTAGCGACTGTCAACGACCTTCTGTGCAAAAGTACTGCTGAATGACTTACCGTATCGTTCATCCTCTCCCACTTTGTCTCTAGCATTTCAATCACACGGCACTCTTCCTCCCTGCCTGCGTCATCGCCAGGATCGAGCTCACCCTTCGCGACGCGGTCTTTGCCGCCAGAGTCCTTCTCCAACCTTCGCTCCTCCCGTCGCTCAGCCCATTCCTTCTTCAATCTAGAGAAACCCCCTTTGCTCTTGACTGAAGTATCTTTCTCACCCTGAGAAGCACTCCTCAGACCCAACGCGCCTTTTGCCGCCCGCAGCCAGGCAATCCCCTCCCCAATCTTCCCCGCAAGCTCCGCATCCACACCAAAAAACCGACAAGCTCGGGCCCGTGCAACCCGGCCCAGAACCCGCGCATAGCCTACCACATCTTCATCGATCCCGGTCTTGCCATGCGCGCCAACCGCTCCCATACCAGCAGCTGCCTGCTCCGCGTACTCGGCCGCACGAACGCACAGGCGCGCAAAGAGCAGCGCACGCACCTTGGGGATCTCCGGCGCGCGCACCATCCAGTCCTTATCGTTTGGGTTCCGGGCTTGTATGCAAGCTGCAACATAGGAGTCGTCTTTCAGCACGGCTAGGAGTGTCGCTTCGGCCAGCGCGAGGGATGAGAGCGCCGCCTGAGCGGCTGGGTCGAGGTCGGGTACGGCGGTGGCTGTGCCCGTCTGGCGTCCTGCGGCTGTAAACGAGGGCGAGGACGCGAGTAGGGAGTGTACTGCGCTTGCTTGGAGGAGGTATTTCGTGGCGGTTTGGACGGCGGCGGTGCGCTGTTCTGGGGTTGGAGTGGTAGGGGCGTAGAGAGCGCGTAGGACGCCTGAGCGAGCCAGGCCGCTCAGCACGTAGCCTAGTGTTGTTAGGACGAAGGCGATCTCAAAGTCGAGTCCTTGTCCGCGCACTCGGCCGTTTGTGGGTCGACTTTTCAGCGATAATGGGGTCGAGGTTAGTGTAGCGCGCCATTCTGCTTCGATCTCGCTGTGGAGAGTGACTTCGATTTCTTCACCACCAGTGGTGCTTCCACTTTCAACAGGTCTGCCGCTCAGCCCGTGTGAGATAGCAGTGAGATACGGCAGGTAGTCGTTCAACGCGCCGAGGATTGTGATGAGATGGGCGTCCCGTTGCGGACTGTGGGGTAGTCTTTTGTGAGCCTTGAGGGCGAGTCGTAGCGCATGCCGAGCTGTAGACGCAGCCTGCGGTAAAGATGGATGTGTGCTAGATGAGAGGAAAGTCTGAAAGGAAAGATGCGAGGTGGTTGGAAGAGCAAAGGCATACACCATGGTGCTGGAGTTCTATTACTGTAATGCGGAGGTTGAAGATGGCGGAGATGAGGAAGCGAAAGGATGGCCGTTGATGTCACCGCTAGGCCAAGAGTTGTCTCCATACCACAGCCTATTACAGATATAGTCTACGGTCTAAAGCGTGAATTTGTATGGGCTCAACAATGTCTCTCTGGCTACTGCCAATGTAAGAGTCTGTATTTGGCTTGACTTCATGGCTAGTACATGATCTAGATATAAGCTATCTCTGGTTGCTGACCACGGCGTAATCACGGATTGACCTGTCCGTATGATTTCGTGATTTGGCAAGATCATAGTATATTCGGAGAGAGGCAAGTCGTATTGTCAATCCCGTCCAGTCGTTGCCTGACAAGGCTTGGATCTTGACCTCAATCGAAGGCAGATGTGTCGTCCACCGGGTGTAGATTGGGCTGGAGAACCAGCGTGGCCTGATTCCCATTTGGTTCAGCTTTCATATGAATCTGACTGAGTCGCCGGACGCGATGTGGAGGCGGACCGAAGCTAGCTGGTTGAGTGCTGCCCTTGATGGTCGGTGGTGCCGTGATGTCGGTGTGGCCGTAGTATTGGTGAACCTCAGCTCGAGGTGTGCATGTTATGGTCCAAGTACCTTATTGTGTTGGGTGATTCGCTGCATCCATCACACTTCCATACCATCTGCGTCTGACAGATTGTTGGGTGCACTACTGACACCAGAAGAGTCGCTCTCAGCAACATAGGGCGCACGCGACCGCACTTGATGGCTCCATTCTTGGATGCTGGGAACACCTCCCTCTATAACGATCGGATGCTCCTCGGCACTTTTGCCGATTACAGTGCCCGCGTATCGAGACTCCTCGCCTGTTTTGCTGTGCTTTTTCTTCAACGCCGTAAGGAAATCCTCCTTCTCCACGGACTCGGGGTCGATCATGTCACCCTCGCTAGGCAGGAAGCCAGCCACTCGGCGGATTTCACGGTTTGCCGGTCCTGTAAACCAACCCAAGAAGTTCTCCAGTCCCCGCATATCTTCCTCGCCTTGCCAATCCTCCTCCCATTCGCGCAATTGCGGCCGTAGGGCGCCAACGTCCTGAAGTGCTTGGTAGACGTCTTCTAGCACCGGAGCAGGGGCAGGATCCTCCGGGTGAGCGTTGGCTGCGTGTGATGCAACAGAGGATGCTAGGATCATCATATACCGAGCTGTAAGATCGGCCATTGTATCTAAGACGGACGGACGCGTGGCATGGAACCCAGCTGCGCGCAAGATCTGAATGATGGGTGGGCGGAGGAGAGCATTATGCAGGTTGGGCCCGGACATGATGCACTACCTATCAGTTGAAAGTAGCAAACAAGAAAAAGATGGCACAAAGCTGTAGGAGAGAGACACCGGTCGAGTAAAAAGAAACAACAAGTGAACTGATCAGTGTTGGTTGGATTATTGATTGAGAGGTGAAAGAAAGGCGGAGTGAAAGATGAACACTTTCTGCCGGATGTTCTCTTACTTTGGCGGAGTTTCCGGTCTCCTTCCACTTCGTTCTCTCTCTCATCACGACACGGCACAACATCGGTTCAGAGGGTCACGTCTTTTTCAAAGCTCGTTGGTGTCTATTTGTCGCTGTTGAAGGCATTGTTGTCTAGTCACACACTCATCATGTCTGACACCCCTCGCCCTTCACTCAAGCTCACGCTGGGCAAGAAGAAGGCGCCCGAGGGAGCTTCGCAGTCCCCCAGTCAGCCTCCCCCTCCCTCGTCAGAAACACCTCAGCGCAAGATCACTTTGAAAATAGCGCGAAAACCTCAACCGGCGGAAGAGGAGGAGAAGGCAAAGAAGAAGAAGCCATCGAAAAAGCGCCCGGCGGAGGGACTCGCAGGCCCCTCTGCGCCAGAGGCATCGGCGCAGCCTGTGGGACCGAAACGTATCAAGCTCAATACTTCCAAGAAGCCGGGGATACAGTCGATCAGAATCAAGAACAAGGGGCTGGTCCCCGCCAGACCTGTCGGCGTTGGGTACGACTCTGAAGCCTCTGACACGGAAATCGATCCGTACATCGAGGAACAGTTCATTTTACGCATGCTTCCCGGCGAAGACTGCGAATATTTACGTCAAGCAATCAACGAGCGACGATTCGATCGGCCCGAATTTTCCTTCAAGCCCCTCACACGCGAGGGCCGACGCGCCGTCCTGCGGATTCGCGATAAACAGTACGCAGCGGCGCTGGTGGACTTACCATGTATCATCGAAGGCATGAAGAGCTGGGATCGGCGTGGATGGTATAAGTCGGCGGATATCTGTCAGATGCTTTTAGTCTTGGGGCCCGTTTCGAGCGACGCAGAGGCCCTCAACTACCCTCTTCCATCCGACATCGAGATTCTAGACGAGAAGACTTTACGGTATCCGCATGGTCTGACACCCCCTTTGCGTTTTGTGAGAAAACGGCGGTTCCGCGAGCGGGTCAGCACACGAACGATAGAACAGGTAGAGAAGGCGGTGGAGGATCTAATCGCGCAAGACGAAGCCGCGCTTGCCTCTCGCTACGAATTGTTGGACAAAACATCCTTGAACCGGGCGGAGGGATTTGTCCAGAGTGGAGAGTATTACGACGAAGACGAATACTACGACGACGAACAGGACGCAGAGGGCGAGCTCGAGGAGGGCATGGAGGAGGTCGCTGCGGATGATGGAGGTCTCGATCCTCTCCTGGAGGAAATGGAGGCTGCTCTGCGCGGCGACAATGAAGCGCCGCCACAGGCAGCACCTTCATCGGATAATGGCGTGGCGAATCTCTATCAAGCTGGAACTCCAATGGCAACCAAACCTTCCACACCTGCAGCGGAAACGTCGGATGAAAGTGACACGGATGCTGACGAAGAGGCGGAAGTGCCTGAAGAAGAAATGGATGAAGAGCAGCTTGAACAACAGCGGCAGTTCCAGCAGCATCGCGAAGAGATTGCCGAGCTCGAGGCCCTTATTCGGGCTGAAACGGTCAAGTGGGAGAATATGCAGAACCAAATTCTGAAGCACAAGCTTGCCAAGCGTATTCAGGACTTGAAGAGGGATCTATCCTTGAAGAAAGTCTCCGTTGGGGAGGGCGGTGATGCTGATACTTGACCGACACTTCATCTTTTAACAGTTTGATTTGATACCCGATTGGCATGTTTGTACAATTAAGCAATGACATATCCTCACGTCTATGTACTAGAAGACACATACTTCTGACGACATTGCATTGATTTCACGAATTTAGGCGACTGGATCTCCTGTGCCTGCGCGAACAGCTCCTTTCACATCCAGATCCTCCTCTTCCTTCAGCTTCCGCTGTCTCAACGCTTCCCTCTCGGCGGCCTCTCCATCAGGCTCTGGAGGGCTCTGCTCATAACGGTCGCTTAGGATTCGATCATGTTCGTCTCTCTTTCGCGCCATGTCCGAAACAAGGTCTCTTTCTTCTCCGAATCCAGGGTTTCCAGGCCCTTGTGCACTGCCCACGGGACCAGCATGCGCTCCAGCCTGCGCACGCTCGCTCTTTTGTCTTACCGCTTGAGCAATATCTCCTTCTGCGGGTTGGTGCTCCACGCCATATCCCAAGTCAACATCAGACGCGGCCTGCAGGTTCTTCTGCTCCTCTTCGCGCCTCTGCTTTAGATTTTCGAGTTGTTCGTCACTGGATGGGTTGGAGTCTGCGGTTCGACGGGTAATGGAGGAGACGGGATCACCGCGCTGCCGCTGCTGAGGCTGAGCTCGCTTCTCTTGGGGTGTCTGGTCAATGGGGTTCTCCGGTTGGTCGTATGCGGCTTGCTCGGGGGGTTGCGATGGTTGTTCGGGTGAGGGTTCCATTTTGGTGATGCTTGCGAATGCAGCTAAGCGGTGAAATACAAATATTGATAGTAAAGAGCGATGTATGGCTTCGTATTCTCTAATTGCACAGTAGATTCATAGAATGTCTAGCGTGCTCGCGGTAGATATGCAGTTTGATGGATGCATGACGTCAGTGACGATGCCTTGCTTCATCTGCGATCGTCCTACGCCGTGGCTGAGATGTATGAAACAAACACAATCAATCTGATTTACTCGAAGTTTAGCTATCTACGTTGTCACTAATTGTCGTTCAAGGCCTGATTGATGTGTTTTGTGTTGGTGACTGAAGCATCTCTAATTTATATATACCGCTGGACAGGTTATAGCTGCCCGTTACCATCCTGTTGTAGGGACCGCAGTAATGTTCCTCGCGATTATTACAAGTTCCTGATCTACTCATCGAGTGTATTCCTGATCGTCAATGAACGCTTCGAGGCATCTTCGACCTGTCTTAGTCTGCTACGCTTCTGGACGGACACTGGTCTACACCTACGACGGTTCCTGATGCAGGGACTGATCGATGATGAGAGATTTGATATCTCAGAACGGCCAGGGTCAATTCAGCCCTATCGTAGAATTAAAGTGTGCTGTCGAAGACATCTGACAGGAGTGTCCAGGATATCTCAGTTGTAGGTCCAATCCTTGGGCTGAATGTAAGCAGTTGAGAACATTAGAGCCCATGACTTGGGAGAGGTGATTTCAACTATAAAGTCTTGAAGGGGGATTGATATTCTATTCTATGCTATTTCTGATACTTAGTATCCTTTGATGAAGTTCGTCCAAGAGCTGTTTCGCCTGCATGCGTAGAACACACGGGATGATTGAGGATCATACTTTACCAGCAAACCCAGGACGTGCAAAGAAAGTTTCAAGCATAGCATTCAGCTCTTCCCTCGCCTCCAGCTGTATCCAGTGACCTCTCGTACTGACTCGCTTAAGCGTGAAGTCCTCAGCGAACTGCTCCATCTGTTCAAGGAAACCAGGTATCTCAAGCTTGCTCGGTTGTGGCCCGATCATGAGAACTGGCATCTCGAGCTTTGCGTCGATGTTTGCTTCGACCTCGTCATCCTTGTTCACATTCCTGACAAGCGCGTGGTACCAGTTGAGCGCCGGTTTGTGGTGGCCTTGCAAGATTCTGTTGTGCACAGCTCGTTCCTGTGCTTGTCAGCTGGATGTCCATAGATCGTGTGATATTGATGTACCTCGTCGCTGATATAGGACGCCAAAGGCCCTTGCTTGTCATTGTGAAGCCATGCCTTTGTCGCGCCTACAGGGCCAACATGCTCAACCCACAGGTCTGGGTTGTCAGGGTAGAACAGCGTGAAGAACGAGTCCGCCTGTCGTTGAGTGCACCATTAGCCTGACGCTCTCCTCACAAGAGTGCATCCTCACATGCTGATCCAAAGTACTCCCGGCCTCATCCTCGACGAAAAACTCAATATACCCGCACTTCTCGAACCCCAACAACTGCTTCGTAAACCAGTTCACCATGTCCAAGTCAAAATGCTCTCCCGGCTTCGAGTAGGGGACGTCGATAAACGTGCATGACAGCAGCCGGTAGGGGTAATAATCTGCTAGTCTGGAGAGGAGATTACATCCAGTATCGTGCGCCACGGCATGGACCAGTCTCAGATCCTCGTGGTCCAGTAATTCGATGATCTCTGCTGCCATACTCTTGAGCTTGTACGCCTCCACCGCGGTGGGTTTCGAGGTGCCGCCGTACCCCAGTAGATCTGGCGCCAGGACTCCATATCCTAGTTTGATGAAGTGGTCGATCTGGTGACGCCAGTCATAGCAGGAAGACGGGAACCCGTGCAGGAAGAGGATGGTTGCTCGTGATGTTGCTGCGTGGTAGACATAGTTGTATGTATGGGTAGTTGAGAGAGTGTGGTGTTTGGCGAGCTCCGGAAATGCAATGCTTGCCATTTTGGATTTGACAGTGAGGTAAGAATAGAAAAAGAATGTCACTGAGAGGAAGCTTGAAAAGATCCTGGGTACATCGAACTGCGGAGAGTTCCCGGAGACTTAATCGGCTGTTGGTCCTCGTCTCGCTCTTATTGGTGATGTTCTTTCATCTCTGCAAGCAAGTCCCTCGATTGTTGCATCATCTCACCTTCGACCTGGAGGAGATCTATAGTCTCCTGTCGGTTTTTGCCTCGTATAATCATCGATGACCGAGCTATGGTGCATGGTGGTGGCCACAGGCCCCCAAGGCAGCCATGCTAGCCTCAGGACAAAGCACAGCATGAGTGCATCGAGACAATCGACTTCATCCCATCTTCAGCTTGATTACGCAGGAGTCATCAACAGGTACATACGTTCAAACCGAACATCTGTTTGTTGATATGATTATTCTTTCGGAGCTCGAAGCATGTGATAACGGCAAGGTTGATTATAATTCGTTCTATGAGCTCAAAGCCGTCCAACCGAGGTTCAAGGAAGAGCTATGTGTACCACCTACCAAACAGCATATTTCCATCTTGACAATGATGTACATAGCTTCATGACCGTGGAATCTTCAATCTAAGGCTGGCAAACATTAAGAAACCACTATCCATCATGTCGTTGTTCACCGTCCCCATCTCCTCCACAGGAGGCAGCATCGTCTGCACTAATCCCACCTCCTCCGAGAAAGAGAGAAACATCTACCTGCTCACCTTCACCTCACCAAAAGACAACAGACTCACTCCGACTTTCATTGACGCCCTCGTTCTAGCGTTAGACATAATCGAACACCGCTTCCCCAAAGGCGTGGTGATCACAACAAGCGGCATCCCCAAATTCTACAGCAACGGGCTAGATCTCGAACTCGCGTCTACCACAGAGGGCTTCCTCGATAAGTGGCTCTGGAAGCTCTTCCGGCGCTTTCTCACGTATGTTTTATCGAATTCCCACAACACAAGAGAGTACTGACCGCCGCAGGTTTCCCATGCCAACAATCTGCCTGCTAAACGGGCACGCCTTCGCAGCAGGGCTCATGCTAGCCATGTACCACGACTACCGGATCCAGAATCCCGCCAAGGGCTTTCTGTGCATCAACGAGCTCGAGTTCGGGGTCCCTCTGCAGGGCCCCATGATGAGCATCTTTCGGGAGAAACTGGCCCCTTCCACCTTCCGGAATGTGGTTCTTGAGGCGAGACGGTTCCCCGGCCCGCAGTCTGTTGCTGTGGGGTTGGTGGACGGCGTAGGTGGGCTTGAGGAGACGCTGCAGTTGATTCGGGACCGGGGGTTGCAGACGAAGGCTGCGACGGGGATCTATGGGACGATGAAGGAGGAGATGTACCGGCATACGCTGGATATCCTGGATAACCATGCGGGAAATCTGGCGTGGAGGGAGCAGGTTGAGGAGAAGAAAGGGACAGCGGGAGAGGCTGCGTTGAGAGCTGTAGAGGCGTTTGAGAAGCAGAGAAATGCGAAGCTTTAATACGTATGTGTTGGGTGCTTGGTTCATAGAGATACCTATGCTAGTGCAAAATTGCATATATTGAGCTTTAGATTGACAAGACTGCTTTCACTGACGCTCCCTCACTATCTCATCTAAGCAGAACATCCTTATCATCCAAACACTTCTCTGCCTCTTTCATCGTTCGTCTACTCCCTTGAGTATCCGCGCCGCTCGAAGGATAATTGAGGAGGAATCGAGGCCTGATCTTTCGGCTGTGCCTGGGGATCCGGTGGGAAAGCTGGTTGAAAGATAACTGTACGTGGGATGGTTTTCTCTTCTTCCCGGGAGATGACTCTAACGCCAATGCTGCAGATGTACGGCACGGCCAATGTTCGCGTTATCGATGCGTCTATCCATCCGTTTCAGCTTTGTGGACATCCGATGGCTAACCTTTACGCTATTGCAGAGCGCGCGGCGGATTTGATCAAGGAGGATTGGACGGGCTAGGGACTGAGACTGGATCTGGGAAAGGTTAATGAAGCTTCCAGCTATGAGATACAACATGAATTATGGGTATTAATGACCGTTGTTTGAAATATAGTCGTAATGAGGAAGTTATTTTGCAAAGCGGATTATCATTTCACTCCTCGTCCGTCAAGGACACTTGATAGTAGTGGTAAACAGACTAGACGAGCTGATCATTGCAGTTGTGTCCTGAGAGTGCTGGGTCCTTCGGGACCAGTATGGCTTGTCTGAGTGAGATAAAGGCAGCTGTGTGGGAGTCAGCGGATGATTAGATACCTTGTATATGCACACAGCATCAAAAACCAACCTAAGATCCAGTCTGATGCCGTCATTAGCATCAGGAAGCCGATATGATGTTTTCGAGCCAAGCAGACATCGATTTGTTGTGACGAGCTTGAAGGCTGCCTGAGGCAGGTAGGTTGATATCAACTGAAGACTGCTTTCATTCACTGCTTCCATTCACTGCGCATTCACTATTTCGTCCCAACAGTGGCAACATGACCCTCAAGAGAAAAATTCTCCCAGCCCCTGGGCTTTCCCAAGTCTACAAGAGAGTCCGGATCACATCAAAACTCGCTTTTGGTGCAACATCTCTACCATCACCACCGCTATTCGCTCACCACCACAAGCGGAGCCATGCCGAGAAAATCACTTCAACACACTAAGAAGAAGAAGATGCGAGGGTAAGTAGAACTTTCATGACATTAATTTGTATTCATCTCTTTGGTCTTCTCTTGCCATCTCTTCAGTCGTTCCTTCCCCTCAAGATCCTGTCAGTCTCGTCAATTCTACCACTGCATTTGATGGTCTGACATATTGTAGGCTTCTCCCCTCAGCTATCGAAGACGGAAAAGGATTGGATCCCAAGATGAAGCGCAACGCCCGCGAGATCGAGGGTGATACCCCAAAAGCCAAAGCTAAGGATGGCCCCAAAGAGACCAAGCCTGAGCCAAAGCCAGCCTCCAAGCGTGTCAGCGTCAACCGCGAGGAGATTGCGAAGATCATGATGGCTCAGTCCCAGGCTGCTCGACAGGCCACACTCGGACAGCCCTTCCAAGATCGCGAGGAAGTCGGCAAGGAGGTCCCAGTGTCCAAGAAATCTCAGAATGTAAGTGTTCAACGGCCTTTCCACTCAAGCATCGCTCACATATGCAGACCAATGGCAAGCAGCCCGTGTACGACGGAGCCACCAAGGGACGCCCTGCTCTCTCGAACGAGGCAATCGCAGCCATCCTCAGATACACCAAGCCGGAGTGTCACAAGGCCCAGACCTGGATCAATGCTCATGAGTTCACCAAATCTATTCAGGAGAGAATGAAGGCCAAAATGGAGGAGCGTGAGGACCTCCGCAAGAAGATTCATCGCAGACTCCATGCTCAGCTGATGGTGAACAACGCCGGCGCGGATCCCACCAATCTCCAGGCGGTGCGAGGCGAGCAGGCGGACGAAGATAGCCAGCTGACTCCGGTGGAGAGGGTCCAGAGAGCCCACGACAGACTTCAGAAAGCATTGGCAGAGATTCTGGACGTGTAGTTTACCCTGCAGTGTTGCAGATGTTGGATTCATCTTAACTGGTCTGCTGGTCCCAGATGTTGGCGGGTTTCCCTCTGTTGTCTCTTCTTGAAGTGGTTAATGTGACATGAATCATCAAATAACGGACTGAATCGGGTCTGACCATCTGGCATGGAATGTACAATAATGATCAGTTCTTGTGAAAATGGACAGTGTCTCTTCAGATTTTCTTGTTCTTGCTGGTCCCTTTAACTTGTGTGGGACTATCCAATTTATCTACCAACGGCCGATAAGGTGAGGCTACGACATGCTCAGGCGCCCGTTGCGAGGTTTCTGGACGTCTCGGCTCGCCAGGAGACGGACGTCGCAATTGGTCTTCATGCATGCGATCCAACGGCTCGCCTACGACTTGATACTTGGCCCAGTTGATCGGTGGCATCCGGACCACGTTTTGGGGCGCTGGGATCGGTCCTATGTCGGCCAAGGCCTCCTTTGTTGATTCCCCTGTAGCATCGCTAACCGGTCTGTCGTCTTTATGTGTGAAATTGACGTAAGCCCCCTGATCTTTCGCTGGGGTGAGATTCCCGGCGGCCAATTCGCGTGCGAACCCCTCCGGATCTGCAGCAGCGACTTTCTTCAACTTTTCCAGCGTCTGTATATCTCGTATACTCTGCTGTTTCTGTAGTTGCAGGATAGAAATGGCGGACCGCAATGCGATTGCATCGGGGTTCTCACTTTCCGATATCGGCACGGGCGCGGGCTCTTGACCAAAGACCACCTGGTCCCGTCCGCCTGGGAAGCTGGAGAGTGATGCATAGGGAGGAGCTGGAGTAGTAGGTGAGGGCGATGTAGCTGGGGGTGCGAAAGGATGAGAGGCTCCGTTGGTCATGGCGGAATCAATCGCCGGGGCGAGATGCGACAGAACTGGAGTCACTGGGGAATAAGGCGGGCGGGGCGGCGTGCCTGGCTGATCGTCGTTGTCGGGGTCGTTCTGTTGCGCTGGCTGCATGGTACCGTTTCAATTCAATCAAATAAGGTATTCATGCTGCAAAGGCTGTCATACGAATAAGTTGACCTGGTTGAAAGGAGAAGCGTCGAGTAGATCAGGGGTAGCCAGATAGATACTGGTTGTATCGCAGTGATGACTGACAGAACAATGAAACAAATGACGTCTGCCGCTTTCTGCCTGATTCGGACATTCGGTAATCGCCGACCGAGTGGATGTTGATAAATGAGATGAGGCTATTGCTGTAAGTATCCGAGGGCGCAACCATGCTAGGTCAAAAGAAAAATGAGCAGTGAGGTTATTCTTTCAGAGTCAAAGTGATCCAGGTCACAGCGACTTCTCATCTACGGAGTATTTATTGACGGCCTTGTAGCCTTATCGCAAGCTGATTGCAGGCCACATTCACGATATCATCTCACACGAACATCTGATATAACAGAGAAGTAATGGTCATCTTCTTAATTTTTCACTTCTGAGCCTTTATTCAATCATTTCAGAGTTCAAGAATCGAAGAAGAGACAGACGATTGACAATACTAAGTCAGACTGGCATGGTCTGATCGGTGGATGGCCTGACTATGCGGCCGATTCCCTCACCGCCTTTGAAAAAATAGCAGAAAAAAGGGAAAAAAGGTGATCTTCATTCTGCGAAGATACTCCCATAATTTTTCTATAAAGTATCAGTATATACTGGCAAAATGAAGCGGAAAACCGATACAAGAGACGCTCTGAATGGCAATGGCCAGCCGGAGACCAAGAAACGCGCACTGTCAAACGAAGAAGTGGCTGCGCGCTTTCGTGATGGTCTTTTCGAGCCCTCGGAGCAGCAGAAGTATACCAAGGCGTACGCCCAGTCTGGCCCGTAGGTATTCCCTCGCTTGATGGATCTTTCAGGAAGAAAGTACAGAGCGCTGACAGGAGCAAGTTACAAGCATGGAGTCATCCATCCGCTAATTGAGCGTTCCCTTTTGCGATCGGTCCGTGACGAAATCCAAGAACATCTCGACTTCACCGAGAAAGAAACCGATATCTACAAGATCTTCCAGTCCGGCGATCTGGCGAATCTGGACGGCTTGGACGATGCTTCTCTGTCAAAGCTACCGTCATTGCTGAAACTGCGTGATGCCCTGTACTCTGCCCGATTCCGGGAATACTTGTCGGCGGTGACGGGCTCTGGCAAGCTGAGCGGGCGCAAGACCGATATGGCGATCAACATCTACAACGAGGGATGCCACCTTTTGTGCCATGATGACGTGATTGGAAGCAGACGGCTGAGCTATATTCTGTACCTGACTGATCCTGACACTCCCTGGCAAGCAGAATGGGGCGGTGCTTTACGCTTGTACCCTACCACCACCAAAAAGGACATCAACGGTGAGGACGTCCTGGTTCCCAGCCCTGACTTCAGTCTGAGCATACCCCCGGCGTTCAACCAGCTCGCCTTCTTCACCGTCCAGCCCGGTGAGAGTTTTCATGACGTCGAGGAGGTGTATCACCCCAAGGAGGGTGAAGATAAATCGGCCAAGCGCGTACGCATGGCCATCAGTGGATGGTTCCATATCCCACAGAAGGGAGAGGATGGTTACGAGGAGGGTCTGGAGGAGAAGCTGGCCGAGCGAAGCAGTCTGGCGCAGCTCCAGGGCCGCGGCGACATCTACGATTTACCCCAGGCCAAGACTGTCGTGTGCGAGAAGGAACCGGAGGTCAAGGGCAAGGGAAAGGCCAAGGTGGAGGAAGAACCCAGCGACGAGTTCAGCGAATCCGACCTCAACTTTCTGCTGCAGTACATTGCGCCGTCCTACTTGACGCCCGACATCGCCGAGGAAATGTCTGAGACCTTCTCGAACGAATCGTCACTCAACCTTGATCGTTTCCTCTCGGACAAGTTCGCTGCGCGGGTACGGGCTTATATCGAGGAGCAGGAGAAGCAGGAACTTCCCAAGTCCTCCGACGAGATCCAGGCCAAAACTGGATGGACGGTTGCTCGCCCGCCGCACAAGCAGCGTTATCTGTTCCAGCAGCATGGAGCGCCCACGCAGGACCAGAAAACTCCTATCCAGGAACTGCTCAACGATCTGTTCCCCTCGCCAGCGTTCCGGAAATGGCTGGCTCTCATTACCGGCGCCGAGCACATCACAAGCTATGATCTCCTGGCACGTCGCTTCCGCCGCGGACAGGATTACACGCTCGCGAGCGGATACGATGGCGAAGAGCCGCGGCTCGAGTTCACGCTGGGCCTGACACCCACATCGGGCTGGGAGAAGGAAACCGACGAGGACGAAGAGATGGAGGACGAGAACGGCGAGGCGCAGGAGAAAGCCAAGGCGAAGGAAACTGCCCCGGCGGACGAGCCTGCGGTAGGCGGTTACGAGATCTACATGGCTGGCGACGACGAAGACGACGGTGACGCGGCCGTCTACAAGTCTGCGGCGGACGACGACGACGGTATCCTCTTCAGCACTGCGGCTGGATGGAACCGACTTAGCATCGTCCTGCGCGACAGCGGCACCCTCAAGTTTGTCAAGTACGTCAGCGCCGCGGCCAAGGGAGACCGGTGGGACATTACCGGCGAGATGGGCGTTGACTTTGGTGACGACGAGGACGAAGACGACGAGGATGATGACGATGATGAGGAATAGACCCAGCAAAAGTGACGATTCGTTAAGGAAGCACTGTACATACTCATGTTTATTCTGATAAAGCGCTGGATACCAAAAATAGGTTGCACCGCAGACACCATTAAGTTGCTGCCTATCTGGATCAGCCAGTCTCGTGGCTTAGACTTGATCATCTGTAGCACAGCATAGTCATCCCTCCTTGACTATCTACAACCTGGGCATACTACGGTTTCCATCCTGCCCCAAGTCTAGGTACTTTAAGGTAGTGATTAACTACTCCATCAAGAAGCGATTCATTCCACGTGTTACTGACAGCCATCTCCCATTGAGCAAGGACACCACCACTTGGTGAATACGCCGTCGCCATGCTCTGCGCACTTGATGAACACGCTATACACTGATATACTGGTATGTAGAACGTTGCTGTTGTCAGTACCCATGACAAGCAACGGGTAAGAACTTCTAATCTAGTAAACAGCGCGAACACAACGATCAGCGCGGATTATCACCCCACGCATTCTGCATATATCTAGTGCTTTCTTCTGCTGTCGATCGGCATATGGTAGTCGTGGTCGTGCTCGTGCTCGATCTATTCTCCGGAAGACCTCGGTGAGGAATCGAGGATGGTGGCAGCGGAGCACATCTGAAAACCGAGACATGCAAAGAGTAATGACGCAACATATACAGAGTATAGCATTGAGTTTGAGACAGTGAAGAGTGGTCAGGAGCTGGTGTCAACCCGCAGCTCACAGGTGGAGTCTGAGACAGTCTATTGTGTCATGTCTCGTGGTCATAGTCATGTCGACTGACGACTGGTGACTGATGACTTCCGAGTGGTTGTCTGCTCCGCAGTCCAGACTCAACGGACGGAGTATCTATATCCCTGCAATCTCTGCGCTGCCGAAGACGCTGCAGAACTTGACTCGCCAGTCGTCGTCCCTGCTATTCGTGCGAGTAGAGACTGGACAGTAGACCACAGCAGAATGCCTTGACCAGCCAAACATCAACTCATGGATCGGCTGGCGCCAGAAGCAGACCTAGGCCCACTATGGCAGGTGCAAATGTTTGCCTGACAGTGTATCAAATAGATGAGAGTCCGTCGGCCGATTGGACGATCCATGAACGACCACGGCCCCAGATGGGTTATTTGCGAGACGGCCTGGACGATCACCGGTAAGCGACTTCGTCCACAGAATTAATTGATTAATTGATTGACCGCCATTGATCAAGCGATATTGAACTAGTCAGGACATCCCTGTTCTGTCACACACCTCAAGACGGGACTTGGTCTGCAAGCTGCAGAAGAAGGGGTGCAATCACCCACATAGGAGTCTGCTTGTCGCTGCGGGTAAGCACATAGATAATCCATCATTCAAGAATCAGCCGATGGCTATGAAGGAGGAGGAAGTAAGATGCTGATGCTGACAGGGGAGAGGTAGTCAGACATAAGTACAGCCCCGCACATCTCCGTGGCCATGGCCAGTCATACATATCTGTACCCATACGCTGTACTCCGTATGGTAGGACGAGACCTTTATTCCATGGAGCACGGATAGAAGCCATGCTTGCCAGACCATTACATGCATGGACCATGAAGAATGAGCCTGGAATGGCGTAAAAATATAATAATAACTCATGCGTCAGCGACTGAGAAGTGCCACGACTAGGGACAGCAACTTGACACTGAGTAAGAAATGAATAAGTGTCGATCTTGGCTTGCCTGTCAATCTGTCTTGTTTGCGCTCGGTCGGCCTGCATTATCTGGTCTAGCGGGATAATCCTTGAGAATAGGACAAGACGCATGATTAAGGTTGCAAGGCATATCATTCGGGGCGAAAACGATGCAGCAAGCAGTGAGTAAAGCACACGAATACCACCATGGCGCTGCCAATCAGTTATGATTTGGCACATGGAGCACGCTAACAGGGATGCTTTCTGGATGCTGTGGACGAAATTCAGATCAGCCATGGCAGTGGCATGGGTTTGCTACCTTACTTTTACTCTGTACTCCGGACTAGACGTGTTCTTTGTCTGTCAGCACCGGACATTTCCCAAAAGGGAAGTATGCTTATTGGACCTACGAACCTTCCTCAGTTCTTTGTCTGATCGATCTCACATGATTGAGCATAGATTATTACGATTTACGTGCGAGGTTACAATCATACATAGTTTAGAGACAAACCGGGATCTTGCAAGGGCTGGCTACTAAGACTTCGGAGTGACGAGGTGGTGCCGTGGCGGGAAAACTACCAGGATATAAGCGCCATTCTTTTTCCTGTCCATGTGTGGGAACCATCTGGCAGACACACTGTAGTGCATGTACAGCAGGCTTGGTACTCCGTGAATGAGGTGCATTACGGGCTGTAACTAAATTGTAATATTGTTGAGGGTAAATCAAGCACGGCGTTGATCATCTGCAGAAGACATGAATCTAGTAGGCTTCTAGTCTGAGGCACAAATCCATCCCCATATGCGGTCCACATGTGCACAGGGAATGCATGGTGATGGTTGCATTCCATCCTGGAGGGCAAGTCGAGCCATTTTTCCGTGTGAGGATATATTGCACTTTTCATTGACCAGAGTCAGTACGGAGTAGAAATATCGGACGAAGAAGCCGAGTGGCTGGGCCAATACTACAGCAATCTCCAATAAACTTGAGTGCCCAGACTCAGACAGCTTTTCTTAGCGGCGATCATTCCACCATGGTCACCATGTGTCTGTACGTTATTGAAAGTCAAAACATGTGCCACTCCTAGTAGTCCTACCGAGTAAGCCAAAGAATGAGCGAAAAATGAAGAGAATAACACAGAGGTACTCTGTTCAGAATTTACAAAGAAACTGCCAAGATCTCACTCTGATGATGTCCACACTGCTCAAGCCACCCGCAAGCAGCCGCACCTCGAGACTCGTCTGGCACTGGCAGCTGTCCTTCCCCGGTCACTGGTGCATCCCTCGGCGGTTTAAGTCGCTCACTACTCATCACAAGCACTCAGCAATTCAAGCATTCTAGCAATATTAATACGCGTTTCTTGTGTAGAGGAAGGGAGAAAAGGGAATTACTCAGTAATTCCATAGTTACAACTTGCAAATGTACTTGACAAAGTTTCCTGGATCTGCAAGGAGAAGGGACCATTTCATTCTCCAGGGCAAATACCACACGGTCCCACGACACTTTGCCACGGACGCGTGCCCCCCACTAGACCGCTTAGGGCAGTTCGCAAAGCGTGGGACCCCTGAGGGCGATCGTTCGGTGTAGCCACGTGAAAACACCACGGAGCACTAATTCTCTAGTTCACGGTAAGCACTAGTCAGTAGTGGCCACTGGGCACTGGCAGCATCGAGATCTCCGTCTCGTCCTCAAGAATTACATATCTTTCACTGGGAAGAGAGAATATCTGGGCTCATATTGTCGAGGGGCGAGGGACTTGATCTTAGCTGCACAAACGGATAAATATACACCGATGGAATTTTTATCCCGCAGTATGCGAAATAGATGGTCCTTAATCTGAATTCCAATGATGCATTGACTCAGGTTCATGATGTAATCGCAGTCGCAAAGCACATGCGTTCTTCCAAGGGTCAATCTTGCAAATGGATTCTCCAGAGCAATCTCCAAAGAGACTCGATAGACCGTTGAAATGATAGGATCACTTCAAAACGTGCTCTCAAACCCCGTTCTAGGGCGGCTGATGGCTAAAATTCTTCAAGTCCATGGGATGCTCAACTTTCCTAGGGCGTGGGGCTATCGTACTAGGTTGTATTGACTCAGGCAGTCAGTCCTTGATGGGCCCCACTTCCCGGACTGGCTAAGCTGAGTTGGGACAGTGCAGCCCAGTGCTGACCTCCACCGGAAAGACTCCTCAGTTGTATTGCTCAAGAGCTCTTACTCCATAAGGCAGACTAAACTTTTTCCGTTCTATGGATCTCGAACTTCAGATCCCTGACGGTCTCCGGAACAGTTTAGCTATGGTGTGTTTGGTGGAGCATCTGGCCGAGTCAGTTGCTACTTGCTTAGGTTAAATTTTAATGTTGCACCAGTTTATATTATATGAAGTCAACACAGGTGATGTTTCAATTGCCGCTGTGCTCACAGAAATAGGTCAACCGCTGACCTGGAGACTTTGAATAGAGCTTCAAATCCTTCAATCCGCTGTTCCGCATCTCCGCCGAATCCCTCAGAGATGGAGGTGGGGCCAGTCAACCACCACCCAAACTGACTCGCTCCATGGACGCAGGACTGCAAGGTGGGTGCGGTAAGATCTACGTGAGAATTGCCTAAGACAGCTTCTACAATTGCCCAAGTCAGGCAAGCTCCGGTCGACATTTTGCGACCGATCACTACAATTCATAGTGCACTTAATCTGTAGTCATGGTTTTATGCACAGTGATTCTGACTTTGCTATGTACAGACTAGACTAGGCTACAGGTAATTACATGTAACTGAATAGCTAGAACATGATAAGAACTCATCCGTCTTCGTGATCTCTGTATGACATGACCAGCTGGCTCTTCTGAATTTCCAGCATGCATCGCTTAATCACCTAGGGTAAGCACCTTGGCTCTAGATAGGGCTAGTCGGGAATTGTCCCTGACATTTGATGGCACACCTCACTCAAACGCCAGTATTTGGTCATGGCACCTCCAAGCCATGTTCAACGACAATTTTCTTCACAGAAACAGCAGAAACTCAAAAGGCTTATTGCGATTGCGATTTGGCAACCCCAGCAGAGCCGGTTACCTCGTGGCGGTGGGTTCCTCGTTGCTCGCAGCATTAGTGCACATCTATTGCTTGGCTGGCCCCACGAAACCTTCTGATTAGACTGATTCTCATTAACAGGGCCCAGCTGGACTGCTGGACTCTATCTTCATTTAGATAGACCGCTAGATATTTCTCGTCCGAGCTGGATACTCAGAGTCTATTCATGTTTCGACGAATCTTATGCATTTGGTCGCTGGTGACAGGTCCCGATGGACCTTTTTAAAGACACTGAACACGCAATGCCAAGATATCAGCTTGCTGTTCTATTGTCATGTACCTAGGAGAGATTTAGATGCATAGCAATAGGCACCAATCTGAGAAAGAAGAAAAAGAAAGAAGATAGATAGATTCATGTGCATCATTCAATAGAATGTAGAGACTCGGTAGGATGTGACCTGTGTGGGAAGGGGGCTTGCATTCCAAAGAGACAAATGATGATATGTATCTGCACTGGTGTCGACACTCGACACCTAAATATCTGATGGATTATTCGATATCGTCATTCCTTCTTTTCTCTCCTTGCTTGTGGTGTCTTACTTCCTAGTATTGTGATTATTATCGCTACCACGTAGTAATAGAGTCCCACCACTGCTGCAGCGGCAGCCACTGCATACTACCCCATACATACTCCTCTTCCTCATCCATCATTATCGTCGCCACGAGGTCTCCCCTTCTCTTCTACAGTCTGTCTTAGTACGACTACGAAGTAGTACTTACTACACAGCACCGCTATTAATTCTCCTTACCATCTTCTCCCCTTCTTCCTCCCTAATTTCATATCATAATTTATATACATATCATTTACTGGAATCCCTTCAGCCATTTCCCCGCTTTTTCGGCTGGCCTCAACTGGAACTCGTGGCTATCAGAGCCAAACTTTCCAGCCCTTCTTTTCCTCCCCGTTCCTTCAGAGTTTACACTCCTTCCTGTTTCATTTCCTCTTTCCGGTGTCCATTCGAAATTCGAAACGCTCTAGACTAGCCCGCGCACTCGTCGATAGTTCCCGCTGCTAGGCTCGCCCAATCCACTCTCCCAAGTCCCGACGCCCACAAGTCTAAACTATCCGGACACGAGGAGAGAGCCAAGTTTCCCAGTCGTTCCAATTTCACTGCTGTCCATTTTTTCGGGTCAAGGGTGTCTGTTAAAGTCAGATCGACCATTCTTCCCGTCCTTTCGCTAACCCTGTCGCCCTCCCTCGTCCTCATCAAAAGTAATTGCTCTTCGCATCCACCCGGCTTGTGTCTACGCGGACGGGGTCTGATAGAGAGTTCTACAGCCGATCTGACCCTACTTCGCTCTTACTGCCCAATTGTTCATTGCAAACACCTCCCCTGTGCCACGTTTCACCACACCTCCCGACCTTCCGAGCACGCTGTACTTTTCGCAAAAGGTAAGCTCTTGTGCGATCGATCGCTTGAAGATCGTACTGCTCTTCCCACTGCCCTGATTATTGGTTACCTTACCATCTCTTCTCCCTGACGAATTCAGTCGATCCAAGCTGATGTGACTCTGACTTTATTCAGAAAGGAATATTGTCCGAGTATACGAATCTACCTTCGTTTTCCTCTTTTCTTTGTTCTCTTCTTGGTGCCCGCCAGTGGTCTTGACTGTACTACTGCGGTCCGGCTATTCTGCCACCGTCCTCCACCTCTTGTCCTTCCCGCCGACCACTTAGAGCATCGCTCTGACTACAAACGACGGGCCCGCCTGCACGCAACCACCCGTTCGACAATCTCCTTGTTCCCTCGTCTGTTCGACTTGAACTTCGCCATCTTGCGCATTGCGAAATACTCGTCGCGTGGTCCCGATTGCGCTGCGCCCTTTTCGTCGTCCCTGTCGACCGAGCTCTAGGATTGCGCCAACTGAAAAAACCCCCCAAGTCGCATCGCCGAGCTGGGACTGCGGTTCAAGGAGATCCGAACTTCACCAATCGTTGTCACTTGAATTGTTATCATTAATTGCAGAGCTGGTATGCGGATTGCGACCGGCAACGTTCAGAATTAGCCTCACGGTGGGACTCTCTTCTCCCTGGCAGCGTGACTGGCATCCTTCGATATATCGAGCGTCGAACCGTTCCCGTCGCTTTCGGTTTCTCTCCAACCCTTCGCTGTGACGATAGTCGCTAGCACATTACTATATTTTTCCTGCCGTCCAGACACCGAATGTTTACGTGACTTATCACCCGGATTATGAAATAGTTTAAGCAACGTGACGTATCACACCTTATAAGCCATCATCGGGACAACCACGAACTTTTACCATTATCACCACTCAAAACCTCTCTTCGTCCGTCATGGAAACCGTAACCCATCGGCCGTGGGAACCTACCACAACGGGGCCGCAGACTGCTCCGGTCTCATCTGCGCAAACATTACCCTCGATTTCAACCCTCACCGCAAGTATGACCAGCAATATACCTCTCCCCGCAGAGAAGTCTCCTGGGAATGCCTCGTTGAACACGATAGAACGCGACTCGGGAAACTGGTCAATGCCTCAAAGCACAAGTATGATCCTTTGTTCTACATCGGCCATGTCAGGCGCTGACAACGTACCAGGATCGTCCACCTACTCCACGGCGACAAACGGAACCGGCAATTATCCCTCTATATCCTTCCTCGCTTCCTCTCACCCGTCCCCGAATCGTGGTTCTGTCTCCGAGCGATCTCCCTACCCGAACGACCACTCGAACACAAATACCCCTTCCTCTGCCGGCCCTCATCCGTCCCCCAATTTCGGCTCCCAGAATCCAGCCCTTCCATCCCTCAATCAGAATTTCGACGCCCCTTCTCAACGTGGCAGCATTGCAGAGCCAGCCGAATCGCGGCGCAGCAGTGTTGATAGTAGGATGAATCAGGGAATCAGCTCTCTGGCCATTAATCCCGCCTCTCCTTACCACAGCACAAACGCCTCCCAGTCATCAATTGTATCGGGATTGCAGAGGGAACGTGGAATTTCCATGGACGTAAATATGAACAGTTCGTACCGAGGACCACGCTACTCCGGGGGCCAGCCTCTCTCTCCGCTTGGCCCACGAGGCGGGGAGCACCGTAGCTTCGCGGCTGGCCGCACTGCTCCGGCGATTTCTTCGAACCCTCGCTCCGAAATTTATGCTGCGGAGACGCCTACCGCCGGTCTTGCCTATGCCTTTCCGGACCCGGATGTTGCGCGATCCAACTCGATGTCTTCCACAAACGATAAATCTCAGCATCCATTCTCAAGGAAGGGAAGCACCGCCGAATCATTGGCCAGTAGTATCTACTCGGATGCGCGTTTGCCTCGTGGTCAACATGGTAGGTTAACACTTTCTCGTTTCTCTGATATTGCACTTCTAGCGTCAAACAACGTTTGCTTACTGCTCTATAGAACTTCCGCAGAATGTCCATCACCATTCTCTGCAGCACAAACAAGTACGCGATCTCATCGGAGACCCAGAGCCACCCACCAGCAGTACCCCATACAGCCGCACGCCCGAGCTGCGGGTAACTCACAAGTTGGCGGAGCGCAAGCGTCGCAGTGAGATGAAGGACTGCTTCGAAGCATTGCGCATGCGGTTACCTCAGAGCCAAAACAACAAATCCAGCAAATGGGAAACTCTCACAAGAGGTACTACTCCTCGTCCCTTTTTGGTCGCGTTTATACTGACTTGAGTCTAGCGATCGACTACATTGGACAACTGGAGAAGATGTTGAGTAACGCCCGTCGCGAAAACGACGTGTTGAGGAGCGAGGTTGAAGAAATGCGAGCTCAGCTCAATCAACAACAAGCACACCAACCGTCACGACCTCCGTCAATATTTGAGCACCACCAAATGAATGGACCACAAGCCAATGGCCAGTCGCACGGCCCTGGTCCGGCCTTCTCTAATTATGGCCCTAATTCTGCAATGGTGCAGGATCAACCGCGCACATTGCCTCCACTGGTGAACGGCTCCGTTGCTCCGATGCAGGGAGTGCAATATACCGACGACCGTCGGTAGTCTGTCGTCCTAGCCAGGCTCTTGATTTGAATTCTGATACCATGCCCTCACCTTCAACATAGCGGTCGAGCTGCATACTTATGATTTTTTCTTTTCTTTTGACTCTGGGCCCTGGATCTGAAACGGTATGTTACTCGCCTGTAGATCTCATTCGGGTGGTGTATCTTGTTCTGAGCGAGACTTTGTCTGTTGGCCTTTTTATCATTATTGCCCAGGGCAATTCATACCCCGATCGTCGTTTCATTTTCGTTCTTTGATCTCATGATATAGTGTCTCAAAAATATTGCGTGAGGATGTGTATGTGTTACAACGACGGACCGCTTCTTCTTTTCTGCACGATTCGATTACCTCTATTCTCGCTTGTTTCTATTGATTTGGTGTATTTTCTTGCATCATGACATGTTTACTTGGTTCTGCATGTGAGATGGGATACGCAAGAGAAATTGGTTTTGGGTATGGATGGATACATTCGATGGCATCTTTCTATCCGTCAAAGGAACTCGACCCACAGGGTTGACGATGTTTCTGTATGATCTGTTGAAACGGAACAAAATATGAAATAGCAACATGAAGCCTTGCTCGGTGTTTTGTATAACGTATGAGATATAGTACAGAGTACTCCCGAAGTAAACAGACGATCCATGACGCTGTCTCCTCCCATCGGCAGATTCAGTCTCTCTGCGAATAAAATCAAACCTGTACCTGGCTCTATTTTTGGACAATCTGCTTCTGATTGGCACTCTTGCCTAATAATAACCGTGTCAGTCCTTCTCTCTAAGCGCCCGGCTGGAGTTGAGAGCAGGGCGGCTACAGCTTCGTCAGGAACCCAGCGACCCAATAACATTCGGCATCGCATCTTCAACCTCATCCTGCAGAATCTGGCAGTCGACCTGCGACCAATCAACGCGATCAGGACCGGCAAAATTGGAACAGCCTCTGTAGCAGCTATGGAGCTCGGAGATTTGCCTGCGTCGTGCGTCGACGCAGAAGGAGATCAACACAATGCTTCATTGGCGCAGTGGGCAGGTACCTGAGGCATGAGCTCTAGATCCATAGCTGAGCTTTTCAGTTTCTGCAGAGATTCTTCCGTCTTTCTTCTTTTTCTTTCCTAGATCCGCTTGGTTTGTTATTGCAGGGTACTTTCACTTCCATTTGTCTGCTTTGAGTACTTTCTCTTTCATACTGCGGCATCTTTTCATTGTTACAGTGTGATGAGAACAATAGCGGAGTCATTGTTGTGTTTTTTCATTCAGTGGTTATAGTCTCTCTTTATTCACTGGTTTCTGGTGTATGCTTTGTTCGGTGTCTGGTGCTCGCGAAATTTCTTTGCCTGAAGTATCCAGATGAACTGCCTGCTCTCCTCTAAAAAGTCCTGCGAAACTCGTCCTACAACGAAGTGGCTTGCTATTAAGTCTTGAAGTCTGTCGGGGTATGTCTTAGGACCTCAGAATCATATGCTGAAAGAGAGTCACTGAAGTCTAACACGATTTCGTACAGTCAAGAGACGAGATGCCTCCTCAACCGAGAAGGCCAGAAATGCAGCTGCAAATCCCCCAAATTCCAAATTTCCCACTGTCGTCCCCGATCACTGAGGAGATCTCCAGCCCAGCCGCGTCCTCGGATGAAGACAGAGAGATGGAGCGGAGTCGTCCCTTTGACTACCTGACCAAAGTGTCGGAGAAGAACCCATTCCTTAGGGCAGAACCCACAGGCACGGGGCGAGATCGCTTGGTTGATCGCGAGATCGGTGTGTTTGATAGTGCGCGGACAGCGGCGCAGGGGGATAAACCCAGGGGGTTGAATTTGATCACAGATCTCCCGGTTGGAGTTCCCAAGATACAACCTGGGGCGAGGGGTCCTACGTTTGTGGATTTGAATGATCTGAAGGTGCTATCGAGGTTTCGGGAGAGGGAACGGGCCTCGCAGAAGATCAGAGGCATCTTGAAGAATGGGACGGCTCAAGGCTTCCAGCGACTACCTGATGAGGTTTCCCAGCTGGGGACACGGAGATTGTCCTGGCTCAGGTCGGATAATACAAACTCGCCGAAGAAGAAGCAGAAGAAGAAGTATAAGGACGAGCTGTCGCCTTCTGATCGGCCCATCATGATCGGGTATACGGTACCGTTTGAGGAGTCGTCGGAGTCTCAAGACGACAGAACAAAGGCACTGGACAGCGCTGGAAGCCAGCGTACGCCTATGACGCCTTCGATTGTTGTAACTCCCGCCAAAGAGGAGGGCTTCTGGCAAGGGCTTGCTCCGGAGTTTAACCGTCCCAGGGCGGCCTCCAGTATCTATTCTCAGCGCATATCATTCGTTGGAAGTGGCAGGCCTGAGATACCACCAGTTCCAGCCATACCAGCATCGCGTTTTGAGGAGAGGAGTCAGTCGGACGTGTCTCGGCGGGAGTCTGTCCTGTCAACGAGGAAGCAACGTGCATTCTCAACTGGTACCGTGTTTGAGGAAGATGAGGGTCCGCGACAGGGACTGCGTGCTCGTTCTTTCTCCACGGAGAGCTCAAAGAGAGGGCTGGATCGACTGAGCGTGATGACGGATACAAATCGACACCAGTCCCAGGGCTGGTGGACTTATCTCCTGTCGCCTATGCTGGGACGGTCAAGCACGATAGCCAGTAGATCGACCCCGACCAGAACGGAGCGCCCTCCCATGCCGACTCTCCTCACAACCTCGACGGTGTCAAGCGATGAGTGGTGGGAGAAGGAAGTCTCGTACTTCTCGCCAGATACCCCCGAGACGACCGTTGCCGCTAGAGGCGAAGTGAAGAATTGTCATGAGGGTGAAACTAACCCCTTCGCGGATTTCGACTCCACGAATGTCAATACCGCTGATGAGAAGAAAACAACTGAGATGATGTTCTACGGGGGAACAATCCAGGGCGCAGCTGCTGAGTACTACCAGGCATGTGCCCATGAACTATTCAGCGGAAGGCCTTACTTCGAATGCATCAACCATGTTTGTTCCATCACGCCGAAGGATAGGATTCCAGTTCTGCTTGCCGGTTCTATTGCCGAGCCACCGAATAACGAGAAGAATCTCCTTATTGACGTGGATGACGATGTGTCTCGATCAGGTTCTGTGAATCCTTTTGAGAGCGCCTCGCATTCTGGCGCTCGTTCGATATCTGGGACCACCGCTGTGGATGACCCTCCCGAGTCTCCTTTGATTTCAAATGCGGGAAAGAAAAACCTGGAGGAGGTTACGCCAGAAGGACCGAGAAGCAGCTCTCTTGCGCCAGAACCTATTGAAAGAGAACCTCCTGCCTGTGCAGTGGATCGACCGGAGAAACAAGCCTCTCACCTCTTTTTCCAACCAACGAACACTATCACTCCTGCGGCCACCAACATTAACATCCAAGCTCCTGCACCCATACCACCGGCCTCTGGAGCTCCGCAAGAGAGAATCATCCCTCAATATATTGTTGTGCCACCTCCGAATCATGGCGGAGGCGGGCATCCCCAACCTCAAACCCCGGACGCCACGTCTCCTGGTCTACAGCAAGCCACAGTGAAGAGTGGGTCAATTCCGTTGACTGAGATGACTTCAGGACCAGCTCCAGCCTATACTGCCCATCGCAGCGCGTCTCCTACTCTGCCGCCTCGTATAGACCCTGCTCCCATCACTCGAGAGCAGATGACGCACCCTTGGTTCGAAAGGGAGAGGATGGAAACCCGACGACGAAGACTGGAAAAGGAGGATGCTGTTGGCAGGAAAGCTGGTGGACTCTGGCGAGGCAGAGGCTGCTTCAGCAACAAAGGCTGCTTCGGAAGGCCAGGAAGAGAAGGGCGCCTCCGACGTCGATGGTATATGGCGATCACGACGTTTTTCGTCTTGATTGTGGTAGTTGCCATTGTCCTTGCAGTTACGCTGACTAGGAAAGGGGATGGGACACCTGTTCAGTCGCAGTGGCTCAATTTGACTGGCTATCCACCGATGCCAACAGGCATCGCGACAATAGCAGGCTCAGAGCCACAGGCCCAAAATTCGGGATGCATCGTTCCATCCACACTCTGGAGCTGCGCTCTGCCGCCGGAACAGCAGCCAGGCAACAAGCCGTACGCGCCGAATCAGCCCAGCTTCCGACTCGAGATACGATTCCGTAATGGGACCTATGCGAACAGCACAACGGTTGCCTCCACTTCAAGCCACAAGATCAGAGACATAAGTGGATCATTCAACCCGTCTCCGTCACCCCCGAGCATCAAAGACCAGATCTTCCTGGGCAACACGACAGATCAAAATGCCATGCCCTACGCAGGCGAAGAGACCCCCTTCTTCATCACCTTCCTCTCGACCGCCTCTCTCTCATCATCCCGACTGTCCCGCCGATCCAACGGTTCCTTCCCAGACATCGAGTCCCTCATTCCATCTCCCGATCTCAACTCCGACGGCACAGCGGCAGCCGCTACCCTCTACCCACTTCCCGAATCTCAACCCGTACACCTGTACAACAGGGGCCTGGCCACAGAACACTACGGCTTCTACACGTACTTCGACCGCTCCATCTTCCTCGAGACCCTTGCCCCTCTCAATGGCAGCGCAACAGACAACTCGGCCGCAGACGCCAACGGCGGCGCCAGCGAGTCTAACGCCCGCGTCCGCTGCACATGGGCCCAGACTCGCTTCCTCGTGCAGATCTGGACGCAGCCGACTCGCGTGGGCAAGACACTCCTTCGCAGTAATCCCAGCGCCAGCGCCAGCCCTAGTACAACACCCACACCATCTTCCCTGTCATTTACCTCCCCAGCCTCAGAGACAAGCAGCCCGTCCGCATCCTCCTCCGCCACGGACTTCGTCCGGCCAGGGTCATTCCCGTACCCGGTGACCATTACGGTGGACCGACACGGCGGCGTTGCAAAGGAGAAAATGGTGTACTGCTACGCAATGGAGGAGAACCAACATGTCAACTCGACAGAGAAGAAACTGCAGGTTGAGGACCGGGGGTTCGGCGGGAAACTGGTCAACCCAGCGCCGGGTATATTCAACCTCACCTCCTCGTCGGACGGGGTTTCGAATCAGGATGGAGTCGATGGAGGGACGGGAGGTTGTTCGTGCCAGTGGGTGAACTGGATTTCTACGTCGTGATCTTCCTGCATCCTAGAGAAAAGTCATTGTCATCGATATCATGTTTGTGTCTTGCATTATGAAAGGAGAGTCTCGTTGAAATCATGCTTGTCACGTAGAGAAAAGATGGACTTTGTTAGGAATTAATCATTATTTGGATTGCTTTATATAGATCCTTCACGCCAAGTATGATTAAATCGTTCAACAGATTGCCTGCAAGCAAATAACAACATCATATCTAATCTCCTCATCTATCCACTGACGTCTCTATCAAGTAGACTCAACTTAAACCAAAACCATCAAGCCAACGGCAAGACTACCCAGAGCAGCGAGGCCAGGCACCACGAGGTTGGAGCCAGGGCTGGTATGAAGGGCCTTGGTGGGCTTAGGGCTAGCTTCGCCCTCGTCACTGCTGCTGCTGCTGCCACTGCCGCTGCCACTGCCGCTGCCACTGCCACTGCCGCTGCCACTGGCACTGCCGGTGGCACTGCCAGTCTTGTGGCTGCCACTGCTGCTCGGCTCCGCACTGTGATCAACATAACCAACATAGTCGCCAGTACCGGTAGCCTTGGGACGCGCGACCGGGGCAGTCGAGTTGGCCGCGGCCGCGGCGGAAGGACTAGCCGCGGCGGAGGATGCGGCGGCAGCGCTGCCCTTGATGAGGGAGACGCTCGTCTGGGCAGGACGGGCAGCGCCGGGGGCGTGGCTCTCGGTTGTTGCGGCGGTGCTGCTGGTCTCGGTGGTGGTGGAGTCGTGGTCGTGCTTCATGGTGTGGGTGCCGGTGGAGGTCGCAGAGGGGGAGGTGATAGTGGCGGTGTTAGTGTTGGTCTCGGTTGAGGTAGCGGAGACTGCGCTGACAGCGGATGCGTCGTGTGCTCTTCTGTATAGGCCTGCGTTGGCGGTGCCGGCGGCGAGGGCCAGGGCGGTGATGAGATGAGCGGAGACACGCATTTTGATTTGTGTGTAGGTAAGAGATAAATGTGGGACAGTCTAGGAGATGAAGCAAGGGCTAAGTGCGAAGTTCAAGGAAATCAGTCGAAGACAACAGATACTAAGATTGATAGGTGTTGAACGATGTCGAGGGTAGCTGGTGAAGGATCTCGGGGTTCTTATAGACCAACGAGGCCTCTCAATGCCGCTTCCATCGAGTGTATTCGATGATCAAGCGCGTCCATGTTCGTCCTCATTCTCTCAGAGTACTATTCCTGGAATAGGTTGATCGTCTTGATCGTCAAGAAAGCAGAGTACTGCATCTGGAAGAGAACGAGACGAGGCCAACACATGATTGTCTATTTCTAGAAGGCGCAGACACCTTGCGAAACACTGCCCGCAGAAGTCTTTCGGCTGCAGATGTTGATCATGTTGATCGCCTCCGAGAGGAATGTTGACACTGGCACGTGATATACGGCTTCAGGGCTTCTTTAACCCTATCTGTCCCAAAGAGGAAATATGAGGCCGTCGTCGCCGGAAGCGGAAAACAGTGTTGCCAACAAACAAACAAACGGATTCAAATCGTTCGTAGTAATTGTTAGCCTAAGCCTTGTTTGCGGGATAAGTGTCCAAAGAAGCATTGTTTCAGCCAGAATGGACTAGAATATGCCCTGGACTGCGTCTTTGACTTCTCCGCAATCAGGTCACATCCGCCTGAGTGAGCTATACGCATCTCCTTCACAAAGACTGATTCGCGGTTTTAGATTCCATGCAATCGGCAGGGTCAAAAAAGGATTGGGGGTGATTGCACTGCCATGTTATGGTTTAGAATAGCGACCACCATACTGCGGTCTATTGCATAAGGTATGCTGGATTGTAGGACGATGGATTTATTGTACCCGCAAAGACAGATAAATCTCTTCACATTGTCGGTGAATATGTTGCTGCATGGCCTCGGAAATATGCTCTCGGCTCTAGCCATTTAGCATCAAAGGACTTGTTGGAAGGCCAGTCTCATACGTCCGAAGAGTTCCTGTCCACTCCTGAACATTTTCTGGTGACATAGAACGAGCATGTCCAAATCAAGCTCGGAGCATCTGATTTGTAAGATGGGTAATTGAGCTACAATAGACAGCATATCTACCTGTCCATAGATATGCTCATTCTTCTCATATCGATCTGAAAGGAGTTGTGTTGACTGTTGAGAGTTGAGACAGTTGATAGATGGAGAGTGGAGAGTTGGAAGAGGCGCTAATCTGGATTAGGTAAGACAGGCTGATCCACTTCAACATTATCGAGGAGCCACTTGAGGCGATCCTGGTCTATTCTATGCTGGTTGCCATCAACACTCGAAGACTGATTTCTCCAATTTCTAGAGAGATACTGTCTTGTCATGACAAAGGACCTGCACGGCCATGCCTCCAAGACCTGATCTTCTCAGTCCCTCTCTCCTCTCGCCCGGTGATTACGACGATGACGCCTCCTCCCTCCGATCCCTATCAGAGCAGGAATCTGATTCCGACGATGACGAACTCCTCCGCAAGTCGCGCACAACACTAGAGCTGGCCGAACATGATCGTACGGTCCTGGACGAGGAGGAAGAGATGGAGAAGTTGTTAGTCAGAAGCGGCCCAACTCATGGTCTGCGACGGATCTTCAGCCCGAACGGCAGCACCGTCAAGATTGGGAAATACGAGCGGAAGCGGGATCGGATGAGGAAGCGACAGAATGAGCGCAGACGGCGGCGTCGTAGTGCTGCAGGAGAAAATGGGGAGCTAATGTATGAGATGGAAGAGGGCTATCGAGAGTCGGAGTCTTCGCTCCTGAGCGGCTCGTCGTCGGAGCTAGACCAGCCATCGGAGAAGCAGTATGCGGATATCCGAGTAAGGGTGACTCTTGATTCGTTTCTGTTCATTTTCAGACAGCTAATCCACTTAGTCACGGCGAATTTCTTGGACGAGAATGATACTGGTCTTTGCGGCGGTGTTGGTTTTATTCCTGATATTCCTGCTGGGTGCATACAAAGCCTCAAGTGGCTTCCGGGCATCACATTCTCGCCAGCGCCTACTTTCCAACGGCACCGCTCTCTTTGGTCCTACCACCATATTGGTTTCCCTCGATGGTTTCCGGGCGGACTTTCTCGATCGTGGGCTCACACCGACACTGAATGCACTGATCGCCGAGGGCGTTTCGCCTCAGTATATGCTCCCCAGCTTTCCCAGCGTCACATTTCCGAACCACTTCACTCTGGTTACGGGCTTATATCCGGAAAGTCACGGTATCGTGGGCAACACTTTCTGGGATCCGACGCTAAAGGAAAATTTCCACTACACCAACACGTCAATCAGCATGCAGCCTAAGTGGTGGAATGCCGAACCCGTGTGGATGACCGCCGAAAAGAACGGCCTTAAAACCGGGATTCATATGTGGCCTGGCTCCGAAGCGCACATCGGAGGCGTAGACCCAACGTATTTGGACAAGTACAACGGATCAGAGGAACTCCCGCGAAAAGTCGATCGGATTCTGGAGCTGCTCGACTTGCCAGGCGCAGAAGCAGAGTCCTTGGTTCCCGAACGACCGCAATTCATCGCTGCATACGTTCCCAATGTTGATGCAGATGGTCACAAGTTTGGCCCTAACAGCACTGAGATCCGAAATACAATATCGCAGGTTGACAGCATGTTGGCCGAGCTGATCTCGAGCCTTCGAAACCGCAATCTGACCGATATTGTCAACCTTGTTATTGTTTCCGACCATGGTATGGCCACCACCGCTACGGAACGATTGATACAACTGGATGATTTTATTGATCTCGGTCTGGTCGACCGTATTGACGGATGGCCATTGCGCGGTATACGGGCGAAAAGCCCTGAAGATCTTGAGACCTTGCAGAATCAGCTGGAAAACCTGACTCTACAATACCCTCATGCGGTGGAAGTCTACACACGGGAGACAATGCCTGAGCGGTATCACTTTTCCCGCAATAACCGTATTGCTCCACTTTGGGTAATCCCTAAGACGGGATGGGCGATCGTCGAGCGACCAGACTTTGATGCTCAAGAGGCAATCCGAACTGGCAGGGTTCATCGCCCAATAGGTGTTCATGGTTACGACCATGAGCATCCTCTGATGCGCGCAATCTTCATTGCTAGGGGGCCTGCGTTTCCCCATCCCCCCAACAGCCGGTTGGAAGTTTTCCGTGAGCATTCCCCTACAGCAGAATTATCTGAATATTAACTAACATGGGTGCAGAGAATATCGATGTGTATAACTTGGTTTGCGATTCTCTGGGGATTGATCCGCTCCCCAACAACGGAACGCTGCGCCTTCCACTACAGCCAGTGGGCCTTCATTCTGATGAAGATGCGCCGGCTGTCGACAAGCCTGCTGACCCTCCAACCAGCAGCACCGTGAGCCTAGTTCCATCCCAGACCATGCCACCGGCCTCCACTTCATCTCAGGTGTCGTCAACAGTTCTAGTCCAGCCAACTTCACCGCCTGAAAACGAGTCCAGCTCGGAGCCGGAAAACGAACCGCAAAGCGACGACGAGCAGGGCCCTACTTGGTGGGGAACACTCTGGAGCAAGGTCGAGGAGTTCAAGAATTGGGCCAGTGATATAATCGAGACCGTCAAGGACAATATCGTGTAATGTGGATACAGTGATCATTTACTGGAGCGTTCAATGTTGATAGAGCCGACTAATAATCGAGATACCCCTTTGCTTGTTCAATCCACCCTTCTAGAAGCATGAGTAGATACTAAGCCATCAACCACGGACCAGCAGCGGAAACCTAATTCGGAGCCCGATAGTAGTTAACAACTTAACATGCCCTATAAATGTGGATAGTGGATCATGCGCAGATCAGCCGTGGGCCCTGGCCCTGGCGCAGCTGA
Organism: Scortechinia acanthostroma; assembly: GCA_011319215.2. NCBI lineage: Eukaryota > Fungi > Ascomycota > Sordariomycetes > Coronophorales > Scortechiniaceae > Scortechinia > Scortechinia acanthostroma. Next base: position 63,080 of record JAABUG020130508.1, read on the forward strand.
AGCACATCTCCGCAGCAATGACTCAGTCCGAGGTCCCTGCGCCGTGCCACAGCTGCCCCCCATTTTTGCCAACTAGACCACCGACCACATTAGAATGGAGTCATATGCGCCGCACAGTCACTTAAATTACGCCGGAGTGACAGTGGCTTTCAGCATGAGGCTTATGCATTGAGGCTCTGTGTGGGCCCAGCCACCGCCTTGTAGCCTGGTTGATGCCTATTCACTATTGTTCCGCTGTGCAACAGCGCGCGGACCTACGGCATAAAGGCCATATAAGAGCGGCGAAGACGGTGGTCTTTTTCTCTATTGACCTCACCTTCTCATCGTCAGCGTAATCGTGTATGGCTATGCCGACCATGGCGTCGCATTCGGGCAGCAACTACAACGTCAGCAACAGCGGAAATGCAACTGCCACCATGGACACGGCTGTCCTGGACGCCTTTATACCCGGCTACACAATCCTCTCTCGGCTACTGGGCTCATACCTCCAGATCGACCTATCGTACTACCTGCCCTTCCTGTTGATGGCAGCGGCAGCGACCGCGTCCCTACGGTACAGTATCAAAAGACTGATCCACCTGCTGGGGGAATACTTCACCTCGACAGCGGAGATCCGGCTCGACGACGAGATCTACAATTATCTCATGTTCTGGATGGCGCAGCAGCCGTTCACGAAGCGGACGACGCATTTCGTGGCCGGGACGAAGATCAGTAGTGGGATGCGGTATTGGGATTCCGATAATGGGGAGGGGTCGGATGATGAGGATGTCTGCGAGGAGGATGACGCTGACACCAACGACGGCAGCAGCGATACGCTGGCGAACTTCGACCGGTATTGGCAAAAGGTGATTAGCAAGGACAAGTACCGCACGCTGCGGTTCACGCCCGCCGAGGGGAAGCATTACTTCTGGTACAAGGGCCGCCCGCTGGCGTTCATCCGGGAGCGGGAGGAGAACAACAACATTGTGAGTTCGCGGTTTGTGCCGGAACGCCTGTACCTGTCGTGTCTGGGGCGGGACCCGAGTATCCTCAAGGAGCTGCTGGCGGATGCGCAGCGGGCGTATGTGGCGCGCGACGGCAACCGGACAATTATCTACCGGGGGCAGAAGTGCGGGGTGGACGACTACGACTGGGTAAGGTGCATGGCGCGGCCGCCGCGGCCGCTGTCGACGGTTGTGCTGGACGAGGCGCAGAAGCAGGCGTTCATCGACGATATCAAGGAGTATCTGCATCCGCGGACGAGGCGATGGTATTCGAACCGCGGGATCCCGTACCGCAGGGGGTACCTGCTGCACGGCCCGCCGGGGACGGGGAAGACGAGTCTGTGTTTTGCGGCGAGCGGGCTGCTGGGCTTGACGCTGTACCTGCTGAGTTTGAACTCGAAGAGTCTCAATGAGGATAGTCTGATGTCGCTGTTCTCGGAGCTGCCGCGGCGGTGTATCGTGCTGCTGGAGGATGTCGACAGCGCGGGGATCACGCAGAAGCGCGCAGAGGATGACTCGGCGTCGGCCGTGCTCGTGGAGAAGGACAAGTCCAGCACCGAGGAGAAGGAGTCCGAGAACAAGGGTGTTTCGCTCTCGGGTCTGCTCAATGTCATTGACGGAGTCGCCGCCAGCGAGGGCCGGATCCTCATCATGACCACCAACCATGCGGAGAAGCTGGATCCGGCTCTTCTCCGGCCTGGACGCGTCGATATGACTATTGCTTTCGGATACGCGGACCGCTATGCCATGCACGAGCTCTTCTCTGCCATCTATAGCATGCTCGAGGGTGATGTGCGTGCGACGTCCGTTAGAAAGGCGACAGGACAAGAGAAGCAAGAAGCTACAGTCCCTCAGCGGAAACGGCCGCGCTTGTCGCGGGAAAAAATCGCAGAACTGGCGTCCGAGTTTGCATCACGCATCCCAGAGGGTGAATTCACCGCGGCTGAGATTCAAGGTCATCTACTCAACTTTAAGAATGAGCCGGAGGCCGCTATCAACGCGGTCGAGGAGTGGGTGAAAAGTGTTCGAGCCAAACGGAAGGAAAAGGAACAGTTCAAATGATAGACATGATACCCACGACATATGTGCCATGAATATGTTAAACACATACGATCTGCAAAAGTTGACCCAACCTGACAAACCATTTGCTAAAATCAAAAAAAAATGGCTTTAAATACAGTTAAGAATAAAATCCTAGGTCTCGTCGTAAGGAATTCAGCAATAAAATATGTAAGAGTGTGTATATAGCCCACCGGGCAGAAAATATTGCAAGAAGAGTATCCACAGTCAATCAAAGAAGAGTAACCTGATCACCATAGATGGCAAGGTTCGCAGCATATGTACACCGCTTGTTGGGCTCACAGAACCCATGGAAGAGCATCTTGTCACCACATCCACAGACGGTGCCTCCACCAGGTGAAGTGAGTCCATAGTCGCCGGTCTGGAATAACTTCTGACCAGTCTTGACATAGGGGCCCGTAATCGATTTCGAGGTCGCCCATCGCACATCGTACTTGGGGTCCGTGAAACAGTGGGTGGAGTAGAAGAGAAAGTATGTGTCGCCGTGCAGTATCAGATTGGGAGCTTCGACCAGAGGTCCGTCGCTATCGTCGCGGTCAAGTATCGGGACGGCGTCTCCGATTGGCGTGAAGCCGTCGTCTGCCACTCTTTGCAGAAGAATTGGCGTGCGTACCAGAGGAGGAACGCCGTTGTTGCAGTCTCCGCCATGGCCGACGCTGTTGCCGTCTACCTTGAAGACAACGTAGCGGCTACCGTCCTTGTCGAGGAATCCCGCCGGGTCGATCGAGCCTCCCTGGTCCAGTCGGCACGATAATGGCGTCTCCCTCGGGATATATGGTCCCGCGGGATCTCTGTCTACAGAGACGGCGACGCCCACGCAATGATGCCTCACGAACTCTTTGGCTTCGCCTGAATAGTACATAACATAATAGCCATCATTCTGGAAGTAAATCAGCAGCTGCCGAGCAGAAAGGTTCAGAGAACATACCCTCCTGATAACGTCCGGAGCCCAGTGATCTATTTCAGTCTCCCACCCTGCAAGCGTTGGCAATGCCTCTATGTCGAGAAGAGTCCATGTGTTGAAATCATCGGATCTAGCCACCTGGACGCGCTTGCCATTGCCATTTGTACCAAAGGCATACCATGCCCCTTCCGCGCTCTGCACGAAACTAGGGTCCGGAAAGTCTGCATTGAGCGCCAACCACGGCCCTCTGGCTCGCTTCTCAACGGGCGAAGCGAAGACAGCTGTCAGGGTAAGGCACAACGCCCAGAATGTTGACCGACTAACCCACATGGGTGCAGAATGGATGGACAAAGATAGAGGAGAGATCGTCGAGGTTAACTGCTGTATCAGCGAACCTCAGGCTCACAGTATGACGATCTCCTGGGATCAACGCAGGAAAGAATTCTGCATTACGTCTGTAGAGCTTGGGATGCGTCATTGCTTTATACTCAAATGCTTTCTGCGTTGCCGAGAAAAGGAGGACCGGCATTCCCTAGGCTGATTTGTCACTCGACAACTTTCACAAATCAATTTTTCTTTGACGAAATCGGCAGTCATGCGATATTGTCCCACGACAAGTATGCAGCAAGTGGATTCGAGCATTGAGATAGCGTCTGGGTCTGCTGGCCTCGACATTGGGCCATTATGCAGCATATTAGGCAAGGATCGCTGTAGAAACAACATTTGGTATCATCGGACGTTTACTGGAACCACAACATAAACAACAATAGTCAGCAATATTGAACCATGCTTGGCCCATGGTTGGCTGAAGTGGCGCATTCTTGTCGTTGTGAGCAATGGCCGAGAGATTACTGTCCATATGAATGTAACACTCGGTCACTGGGTCCTCGTGGATCTTAGAGCCATGGAATTTCTGTAAGTCTTTAATCCGTATGGCCGAGCAAGCAGCCAATATGACCCAGGAAGCGAAACCACAACATCCAACTCCACTGTCATTTGAAGATTCACGATATCCGAAAACGGAAATCGAAGCATGAGTAGTGGAGAAGACCGATGCCAAGCTGCCGATCATATTGTGGGGCGGATATCAAGTTTTGACGATTCAATAGCAGAATATGACCCTTCATCATGGCACACGGATAATATGCTCCGACACTGTGACCTGTAGATGGTACCTGAGAGCGCATTGTGAGCGAAGCAAGGGATGTAGACCATCCGCACCCGAGGAATGGTCCGCTCGACTATCGCTATTCGGTAATGAGGATCGAGGCCTCTGTGGACCTGGTGGGAATAATGGTGAGCGAATAGTTTCTGCAAGGAGTAACAGGGTGGCCGTTGCAACATCGTCAGAGAGGCTCCCATGAGTTCCGTGGAGAGCACAGACAATAGCGTAGTTCCAAAGAACTTCTCTGCTTCTGCCTTCTTCCCCTCGAGTACTAGTGACATTAGACCCTTGCTTGTCTACTGACGGTCGGTACGATTCAAGCCAATCACAAAATTGACACTCCCAAATGCCATGCATGACCTGCTGTCAGATGCCTTTGAAAGTCGGATAATTTGAACAAAGAAACAGTGATGGCTTTGTCGAATACAAAATACCAACAAAATTCATGTACCATGTGACATGGAGCGATTCCAAGCAGCCCAGTCGGCGAGTTTGTAGTCTATCGGAGAGGCAAGTAGATATTAGAGGCTTGTCCGATTCTGAAGTCGACGAATGTCACTAGCCTCAGAAGAAGTGCCGTCCATCAGAATCGCAACACATGGCCGAGCGCAGGGATCCCCGCGTATGTAAGGTGTGCTTTGTCGATCATCAACTATACCGGGTCATTTAGCGGTGTCACACAGACTATTAAACTCCCTGGAGGTCTGAGCCTTAAGCGCGCAGAATAAAGAGGATTCATCAGAAGCTATGCTCGATACCGAGAAATTTCCTACCACATCTCCTCGGCGAGCCCGACTTTGGTTCAAGACAGTCGGCATGGTGTGGATGTTTCTCAACTTGCTGGTCATCTTGCTAAGAACTTGTTGTTGCCACAAAATCAGATGGCGCTGGTCTTACTGCGCATCGCCGAGTTGTGTTGGCAGCTTGGCAGCGAGTCATGAGTCTCAGAAAGGCACTCCATCAGAAGAGCTCTCTCTGGTCTACCCCACGAGCCGATGATCTGCATTCTGCACCTAGGGCTGGGACGATAACGCTAAATCTTGGATGCAAGCATCAGATTAGCTAGTAAGCTCAAATGTCGCCGCATCGATGTCATTTTCTTTGAACTCACTGGCTTCAACTACCGACTCGGCGCTACAGCGTGTAGGATAATGGGAATGACGGTCATGCGAGACTGTTCTTTGACAACACCCCGCAGTCTCGCGTCCAAGGTCCGAGCAGACCAATGCTATCGTGGAGAATTTGACATGATGCTTGCACCAGGTCACTGGATCATTCAGCAGCTCGCACCGAGTCATTCGAGGTAAAGTCGAGGAGCAAACCGACATCAACCGGGATATTCGATGAGCTCACTGGCGCATAACGGGCCGATGATCAGATTATCTTTCAAGTTTCAAGTGACCAGGTTGCAAGCGGATACAATCGGATGCAGTGTCTCAAGGTAGACAAAGAGCAAGCTAATCAGTCTGCTTTAGCTAGATGATTCAATAAAGGCCCCTGAAACCACTTGCAGAGGTAATTGCATGATGATGTCAGAGTACATTGTGGTGAAAGAGATGAAAAGGAAGGTGAAACAAAGAGGTGAAAGTAAAACGCAAATGTCGTGTGCCTGCTGCTCCCATGTCCCCCGATTAGGTAATAACCTTGAGGCGCCAGACACCCAGTCTATACTCTGGCGTAGAACAAGGAGAGGAAGAGACAACTGCATTCTAAGTTGCTAGACTGACATTCATAGTTTTGGCGTCACCAAAGAGAAGTATACACATGAGCAAGCTAGGAAACCAAAGAGACCATCCCCATAACTCCAGGTATATGCACAGATATAACGTTATCATCCAGTTTCATTTCGCAAGAGACCCCGTGAGAAGCCATGATTCAAACGGGACCCCTCGCGACTGCTTCATCCCATTCTGCTGGGAATTATACAGGACAGGCTCAAAGTCACAGGAGGCAGCGTACTGCCTAATCAAATGCCTCCAATAGCACGACTCTGCCGCCGGCGTCAAGTATCGATCACGGAACGTTCTCACAGCGTTATCGGCGATCCGTTCCGCGACCTCAGGATTATCAATTAGGAAACTGATCTTCCGATCGAGGTCTGAGAAGTCCCGCTCAACCTCCACGTAATTCGCTTCAGGACCGGACGCAATCAACGCCGCATGGTGCGCCTCTCGCCAGACCAGCTTGTGCGAGACGACCACCGAGCGGCAGTTGAGCAGGTACTTCCCGCGGCCGGAGAAACTGCGCCCCTCCGTATGCGCCAGAAACGTGTACCGGCAGTGTTCCTCCATCGGCAACAGATTGTACCGGACATCATCCTCGTTATCCCAGTCGATAACCCGAATGCTGGCCCAGCTTCTCCCCTGCGCTGCTTTCAGCAGCTTTCCGCGGAGCTCGGGGTTCGTGGCCACGCTGCCGCGCCACACGAGCTGCTTTTTCTTCTCTTTGAATTTCATCCCCGGGACCAGGGTCCCGTCCGCAAAGACTTCCCCCTCGTCTACCGCAGCAATGCGCCTCCGGATATCCTTGTACGGCCCAACCTTGACTTCCGGCCACGCCCAGTACCCAAAGTCCGGCATGAGCCAGATACTCTCGTCCTCGTCGCGCTTGGAATACGACCAAACCGGCCCTGGGACATTGCTGAAATCATCGGCTGTAAATACAAACTCGATATTGGGCAGGCTGTGCCGATCCGGAAACGACTGCAGGGCGCGATGCAGGGAGTTTAGTGTTGCCTTTGCTCGGGAGTATGTATACGGCTGTGCCGCGTAGTCGATGATATACAACTACCTCACCGTTAACAAGATGTCCTCACGCCAGACAAAGGACTACTCACCTGCCCTCCCCAAATCGCAGCCCTCACCATCCCATCCTCAAGCACAACACGATCCACCTCCTTAAACGTAATCCGCCTCTCCCTCCTCAGCGCCGCAGTCTTCTCAATCTCAACAAACAGCTTCGGAAACGCTATCGCACACTGCTCCTCCTCAAGACCGTGGTTATCCCCGTCGCGCAGAACCACAAACTCCCAGTCCTCGGTGCGGTTCGCCTCGGTACAATGAGAGTGCGGGCTTGGCGGGATTGGGATCGCCTTCAAGGAATTCTTCAGCGCGTATTTGGCATAGTCGGTTGAATATTGAGATCCCAGGATGAGGAATGTGATGATGAGAAGGGAGATTGCGGCGCCTGGAACCAGGAAGCGGGTCCAGGGGGTTTGTTGTCCCTGCGGCCAGCGCATTGGGATATACTCGTGCAACCAGTAAGTTATATAGATATATAGGTATATAGAATATATAAACGATAATGTTGAGCGACTGGACAATAAATTGATAGTTAGGTAGCACTGGGACAATTGACGGTCCTTGCTTATCGAAGCTCTATCGCTTTGGCCCTTGGGTACGGAGTACGATAAACAGGTGCCAGTGTTACCATGGCAACAGGCTAAGCTTGGTATGACATCATCCAAGTAAACTCATCGAAAGCCATCTAGAGACGTATTTCTCCATGAACGTATTAAATCAAGGGAATAATATAGCATGGCATTATGGCCTGCGAATGCCCGGGCTTCGTGTATATCAAGTTATCAACTGGTAAATCTATGTCTCAGAACAATATATCTCCAATATGTACAAGGGGATCCGAGTGCCACAAGTAGCAGATGTATGTATTCAGGGGTATCTCAAAAGGAACCAGAAAAGATTGAAACAGAGGGTGCAGTCAACGAACGATGTATAGACGCCGGCCCTAGCTCAACCACTAACAGAAAAATAAGAAGGTATAAAATGTTGTTGCGACTTGAAGGGTAGCCAGTCAACAGACCAGAATGAACAAGTGACAGCATGACTCAATAGCTCCGCGTCGAATGTCAATTAATTTGGGTTGGGCGAAGCACGAGAAGCGCCATTGCTAAAGTAGCTCTCGTCAATCTTCAAAATCCATTCGACCTTTTGCGCCTCTGTCCGTGCTGCAAAGAGGAATGTGTTTTGCGTTCCGTAGATTGCAAATACGTTGGGACGGCCTTTTGCAGACGCTCCGCTGTCTGGCCCGGAAAGCAATCGTGCAAAGTCCGGATCGTGATCAACACGGGAGTTGCGCAAGTTTATAGCGTTGATCTCGTCGCCGTCCGGAACAGAGTATATGTGGAGATACGGTCGGCGGAGTTCAACAAAACGACGCACCCAATGACTGTTTGTGTCATCGGGGGTCAGGAGGTAGCCGGATTTCAGGGAAGACGTGTTCTTCGGGAGTGTCTGTATCGTTGCGATGAAGCGTGGCTTTAATAGCTCCTGATCTGATACAGAACTGCCATCATCAGACGCTAGTGAAGACTGCTTCGCGCGCGGCGCGGAAGCAGCTCCGTCTGAAGGAGGCTCCGTATTGCTTCGAACAAGGATTGCTTCAATGGGGTCGGTCTTCGTACCCCAAAGATCGAGATATTTCCGAAGTAGTCTGGTTTTGCGCTCGTTCAGCTCTTGGCTCCGGAGAGGTGTTGATCGTCCGCTCCTGACTGGCGAAGGAGCAAGGCTATTGGCACTGAGAGCCCCCTTCGCTGCATTCAGCTCAGCAAGACGCCGGCGTCGTTTGCGAGCTGCAATATAATCCCGCACCAGTGAAACCTTTCGAGGCGACCACCCTGCCAAAAGTTCCTCCCCTTTCACATAATCGTTCTGTGTATTCATGCGCCAGAGATCAGCGGCACGTTTGGCAGAAACTGGACGGATGGCGAGCGAGAACATGCGAACTGTCGAGTGGACAATCCGAGTCGAGTTGAAAAGTTGCTTGAACATCGACTGTGGGCGCACATAGGTTCGCCCCTGAACCTGAAGTGTGAGATCTACCTCGAATGGAACAGGATCTTGTAAACGGGAGGATGCAAGATCCCAGCGAACCGTGACCTGCACGCGATACTTGTCCGCAGTCACGCGGTCAAGCAGAAGAGAACCATGTAAACTCGAGTCCCACTGAGCGACCAACGTGACGTTAGACGTCCCATCAGCATTTTCTTTCACCATAGGCTCCTGAACAAACTTCAATGGCACATCCGGGGTTTGGAAGTCCTGATCGGGAATCTTGCCCCATGGATCCAGCAATCTCACAGAACCAACCCGGATATTGTTCAAGTCGTCCCAGGGCAGACTCTCGGTGGAGCTGTAGGTTAGACTGACCAGAATCCGACGCTGCAGTCCTTGGTGAAGTTGATACGTGCCCGTATCAAGGCTGTTGCTTTGTACCACTTCGACAGGAAGGTACTCGCCAGATTCTGCCAATTCAAGGACCTGCACCCTCGCAAATACATCATGTCTCTCTTCAGAAAAGAACTCGGATTCAGGTATGCGGGGCGCCTTGCGTTTCTGAGGAGGCAGCTCCGCTGAATCACGCATCTCGTCCCAACTGATGAGCTTATCCAGATGCATCTGCGTCACCCGTGCATAGATGCAGATCTTAAGCGCTGACGTCCTGGAACTTGAAAGTGGCAAGCTCATGCTGTGCACACTTTCAAAGCGGATGGGACTCTCATCAAAGCCGCTAATCATCTGCGTGGTCGTAGCTCCTCCTTCTTCGGAGATGCCCGGAACAAAGAGTTGGGCATGCACGTCCGTCCCCTCCCACTCAGCAAAGCCAACCATATCACGCATGACCACGTTGAATTTGAGGGTAGATGACGGCGCCTGTGCCGATGAGGGCTCCAGTGACAATCTAACTATACCGACAACGTTCTGTGTGTACGGCGAAATGACCTCGACGGAAAAGTCCTGTACCCGCGTCTCAAAGACAGCTGTCAGGGGGATGTCGGCATCACCCACAAGGGAGTACTGTGGCGAGCATGGCTCAGAAAAAGGGTTCTCAAGCCTGAAGTGCTGGATGTAGTCCGGACGATCTATGTACTGGTGCAATTGGCGCATGGCCTGGAGGCGACGTTGAAGCTTCTCTATCGACCAAAGATGGATGACGCATTGTTTGGAGTCGATCACCCGAACCGCAATGCAAGGCTTCTTGGCCTCCTCCAGAACGATATCCTCATCTCCTGAGATGCCGTTGAGCACGAGGTCGTAAGACGATGCCATACTGTGTCCGTGGTCGACGATTGCGAATTGAAAACTGACATTCTTGTCCATGATTTGGCTCATCACCTGGGCCTCTTTCAATAGCGACGCATGCTGTAATATTTTCTCAGCCATGCGAACGTAGTTTTGCTGGGACCAGTGCCGAAAAACTGAGGTTGCAATTCGGACTTCTCGTTCATCCAACTTTGCAAAGCCATTTTCGTATATTCTCGGCACTGGCTGACCCATTTCTTTCATATGATTCTCAAACGCCTCTTTCTGTTTCCTTAGTTGTCCTTCGTACTCCTCTTTTGTCGTCCTGAGGGCTTCTTCCATCCGTTCCTTCTCTAAACGTAAGTCTTCGGCGTCTTGATCAGAGGCCTCGGCGATTCTGAGTTTGTCTTTGTATTCCTCCTTCTGCTTATCCAATTGACGCTGCATGTCCTGTCGGGCAGCCTGCAATGTAAAGTCGCTTCCATTTTGTCCGTCACCGTCGTACTGCTGCGCAGGGGTCCCAGGCATGGTGATGGCGGTGTCAAGCGAGAAATTGTCAATGGTACCATTAGACATATACTTGTCACGAACCGGGAATGAGCTTAGCGAATCTGAATCGTCTTCATTTTCTACAAGTCCTCGGCGTGTCGCTCGCACTTTCTGCACGTCCTCGAACAGAGCATCCAGTTCGTCGTCCGGCAAGTGCGAGATGTGATCGGGGCCTAGGACTGCACTGACGGCTTCACGACGAGCGTAGAGCCAATCTGATTCCCCACCCCGCTGTGCCTGCATTGGCGAGTCGGCCCTACTCGAGTCTCCATCCAGCTCTGAGCCAGCCTTGCTCATCGTTCGGTCGTGTGTTTTGGTCGGCGCTGGTGACCCAAGTTGACTGGTTGTGACGGAATGGCGTAGTAAACTTTGCTCCACTCTTTCGGCGCGAGCCTCTTGCGGATGGTTGAAACGAAAGATGTGAAAATCGCCAAGGATGATTCGAAAACCGCTTTTGAGACGCTTGGGCTTGTCGATTCGCAGGCCGTTAACCATGACTGCAGCACCCTCGCTGGGTACAATAGTAACGACATTATCCACATTTTCAAACGTGCAATGGTTGGGAAGGATCTTGGAACCATTCAGTCGGATCTCCACATGACTCCCTTGGTCCATGTTTCCAACGGTTGTGGTTCCAGGCTTTATATTGTAGACAAGACACTCAGCAAGTAGCGGGTCGTCGCTCAGGTTGACCAAATGGGGCATTTTCTTCGGAGTGCTCAAGCCAATGAAGCCCTTCTCAATACTGATACCAAGCTCTTCAAGCGCGGCCTCTCGTTCCCGATGGATCTGCTCCGTCTTCTGTAATTTCTCCTCCCAGGTCTGGTTTAAGTCCTTGTAGAGCTTCTCGCTCTGATTCAGCTGTTCCACGATCTCCGCCTTGCTGACCTTGGTGATAGTACCGTCTGCCTTCTGAATTGAAACCATCTGCTTCTCCAGAGGCGTATCGGGAGGATAGTATTCCTCTGCAGGCATACCTCCAGCTGCTCCAGCCGTCGCGCCGCCTCCAAGCTTAGATCTGAGCTGTGCCAACTCCTCCTTCAGTTCTCTGATCATTCTGGCATTCGGATCTTCATTGACCACCGCATGGTTCTTGATCCGTTTCGCTGAATCGGCGTAACGTAGAGTACTGAGAGTCTCGTCGAAGTTGATATCGGCAGGCGATATAGCCGCAATCATCGCTGTCATCGAATTACCTCCCAGAGAATCCTTCAACAACCACGTCAGGACGGAATCACGGTATGGAACCATCGAAGCATTCTTCTTTTTGCCTGCGGAAACGTCTGCGAGGGCTGCAATGACACGACCGAGAGTCGATAACGAACGGTTGATCTCAGCTCCCTCTTTCAACCGAGCGCCAGTGGCCCCTGTAGAATTTGCTCTCTCTGAACCAGCAAGATCAACCAGACTGATTCTAGACACCTTCTCTGTATCCATCGAGGTCTCGGCATCGTGGCGTTTCTGCGTCAAGGTCAGAGTGAAAACGGCGTGCGATCGACTGGAGGTCTCGTTCATGTTCGTGGCGGCCACTGTTCTGGCCTTGTTACCCTCGTCCATCAGGTGGTCGATCTCCTCGAAAGAGCGCACGGCGAGTTTCGCAAGGTCTTCGACATATGGACCGGTCGACGGATGCTCACGGACTTTGAGATTACCCTTGTTTGAAGGGTTGAGCAAATCGCGAACTCTTTCATTGTAGATTTCGAGGTAGGACACTTCGACTGTACAGTTGAGGTTCTTGTCTTCTTGCATCTTGGATATGCGCTGGAACATCTCCTGGCAGATCCTCGGGATCACACCGTATTCCTTGCCATATCCCATCATCGAATAAGACTTTCCGGAACCCGTCTGACCGTACGCGAAGATACAGTTGTTGTAGCCTTGAAACGCATTGTCCAGCAAAGGAACACCCAAATCGGCAAACAGATTATCTTGGCCCGCGTAATTGGGAGCATTCTTGTCGAAAGACCAATACGACCTGTCAAAGGCGAACGTCTTCGGCCCCTCCACGGCACCTTTCCCGCCAGCTGCTCGCGATTTCCCATCAGCGCCGGCCGGAGGTACGAGGATGGTCTGGTTTCCATTCATCTGCACGATACATTTTGCCCCTCTATCGATCTCTGCCGACCAGTATCCAATCGGTCAGTGGACATTCAATCATTGGAGGACCGCAAGTTCTCACCTCTGCTGTTGAACGGTCGCACCCTCACCACCACCTTGATATTTCCGCCGCCTCCTGGAGCCATCTTGAGCTATACCCCATACACTGGGGTCCGCTATGCACCTCCAGTTGCCAAAGAGTCGAGTCCCAGAAGATGGCGCAAGCGCCAGGGGCTGAGTAACACCGACGTCGCGCCGCCGCGAAGAGCGCCGTGTATTGGGAAAATCGCAATAGGTGTTGTCAGGGCCTCTCGGGCCTGTAATGAAGCGCTTTACAGTCTTTTATCGGCGTTGTTCCGGTGGTTTCGAGATCCCAATTCGATATCAACAAAGACGTCATGTAGTTTGTTTTCCGGCGGACATATGCTGTTCCAGGAGAATCTGGTCAATAATACGGAGTAATCGAGTCCGTAGGACGTCAGTCTTCCAGGCGCGCACCTCTCGGTGCAAACTGTGTAGAGCAGTGATTGACGCGAAAGCAGAGAAGCGCGCTATGACAACCAAGTTGAGATTTGCCTGGGAGGCTCCGTGCTCTACACTGGGAGGCGTATTATTATTTCCCAGTAGCACGGGGAACAGCCACATGAGACTCCGACCGAAAAGGCGGGATCGAGGGGTTGCTTAGGTAAGCGGCCAATCAACGTGCACGCCCGCCTTCACCCCTTCTACTGTCCCATGGACATGCAGAACACATGTAAGGTACTCAGGTACGTACCTTGCTTGATCCTCATCTCTGAAACGAGACATGCGTTGATTAATCTAATCAAGATTTAACCAGGATATTCTGGCCCGTTGTCTATGCAATCATGCCATGCTACCCTGATTGCTACTAGTGAAGATGAATGATACCGAAATGTCTCCAACGGAGCAACAGAAGTTCATCAAATAGGACAGCTACGACTCTATTCACGCCGATGGCGATAGAAAATTGAGATCAGCTATCAGTAATGGCCCCAATGAGGTTGCCCGGTTCGTGCCCTCGAACAAGCTTTCTGAGCGTATCATACGCGAAAGTATCCGCGACGTGTTGCGAACTGATGGCGCGAGTGGTCTAGTCTAATCACCTCAGCTACAACACTAGAATCGCGCCGAGTTTGGTACTCGATAATTTTGGGGACGTCGCTTCGAATCTGCAGGATTCTCTCTTCTGATGAAGGAACCGGCCTATGTCGCGTCATGCATGGCTACTTTTCTCACTGGATTAATTAAAAAGATCTGAGCAAGGGGTATTCCATTCTAGTATCCATTGGCCGCCAGCATTTCACCCATTTCTCTGAATAATTTGAGCATGCGGAAACCGGAAAAACTACTTATAGCCAAGCTCCGTCCAAGAAATAAACGTTGGCACTCCGAGCGGATGTACAGACATGGCTCTTCTGACTTGGTTCCAACAGTCAGAAATTCTCCGGTGTCTCCCTAATTCAAGTCATTGGGTTTGTATGGCACACCGAAGGTGGCGAGGTTGAGCGATTTGCTAGGGCGCGACTGTCGACTTCCGAGGTCTAGCCACGGAAGGAGTCCAATGATAGAGTGATAGAGTGATAGGATTCTCGCCTGAATTTCGTCGTTACCCAAGTACATCTGCGTCGACTTGCTGCACCGGGGCCATGCATGAAGTCATCCGACTGAGGCTACCAGCAGCAACGATGAGCGTCCAGAATTCCGAGAGCACCATAAATAGTGTCGTCGATACTTAGGTCATCGCAGAAGTCGCTGCCCGCGATGATGTTATAGGGCTAACGGATACGAGACGATTGGCTAAGACATCGCCACGTAGGGATGGAAGCCGAAGCTGACACTCATGGAGCCCTGAAATGTCAGTCATGGTTCTTATATATGTCCCTATTTCACGAGCAGTGAGACATATACGCCGTGACTTCGATATAGAAGTCAGACGTGCATCTTCCTAACATCAGGCTGCAAATATAAGTAGTAATCGAAGCATGGGATCCATTACCGCGAGTCCCGCCGCTCCCGAGCTTGAGCTGGCTGAGTTTATAGACAATGATATCCACCAGCCTATTCCATCGGAGTCCCTCACTCGCATTCTCAGCAAGCCCCCATTCCGGATAGTTGAAGGCGGGTTCAATATCCGCGATTCAGGTCAGATCGGCCACCCTGGGATCCAGCCCGGCCTGATCTACCGCTCTGGACTCCTCACCAATCTCACAGAAGTCGGGAAATCCTGACTTGTGTCGGAGTTGTCGCTGGATGCCATCTTCGACCGTCGAAGTCATAGAGAAAGATTGCTTTTTCCCCCTCCCCGGTTACCTGAGCAGGTCAAGCTCTTCTGGCAGCCCCAATAGGGACACCCGCACCGGTCATCCTGAGCAACTTTGCCGCAACAACGGCAACGATGCGTATAGGGATATGTATTTGGATATCCTGGAGTCCCATATACCCATCTTAAGGGGTCTGCTAACCTATGTGCGAGACGAGTTGTCCGCTGGATCCGCAGGGGAGAAGAAAGCCGTACTCTTCCATTGTCATGGTATGTTAAACCAGGTCACTAGATCCCAACAGACTGCTGTCGAGGACCAACGTACTGATTGTACTTGCGCAACGCTAGCGGGCAAGGATCGTACCGGTGTTGCTTCGGCACTGCTGCTGAGTCTCGCAGGTGTCCCGGACGAACGTATTGCACGGGATTACGCCGTGACGAGAGTCGGCATTGAAACACAGAAAGAGTATCTTCTGCGCTCGTTGCAACAGGCATGGCCTGAGTGCGCTGCTGGAGCCGTGGGGCTCAAAGATTTTTCTGATACTAAGGCTTCGTACATGATGGCGGTTCTGGAGGCTGTCAAGGTGAAGTATGGCGGGATGGAGAAGTTTGTGATGGATGTGATCGGTACGAGCGAAGCTGATATCGAGGATATTCGGGCTGTGTTAAGAGGGGAGTGATGAAATGATGATTGTTACTTCAGATCTCGTGGTAGAGGTTAACTGTATACGTGCTTTTGGAGTCAGTATCATCAAGCAAGAAGGCTTTGTATGTGTAGTGTTATGCCAGTTGGACGCATCATGGAGGATTTTTCTTCACATTGAACTTACAGAATGATCAAGTAGGCAACGAGAATCAGGATGACTCTTCCTCTTAGTGACTGCAGATATAACAGTCAGGACAACGCAACCAACAGCTCCCACAAGCCAAGGTAATCGATCAAAAGAAAGTGATCATTAGACTCTAGGAACCTTTACTGCATCTAATGAATACAACGTAAGATTTTGCTAATTTGCAGATAGTGTGATTCCATTGACTAACAATTCCTTTTCTACAGTGAAGATACCTAGCGGTGTGGGTATGTATGCCACGTCGACCTACGTGGTAGTTGTTTAGTGCCCAACCTAGCAGTCTCAACGTGTCATACTCCGTATATAGAACGGTCTTCCCGTCTCTGCGGCAGATATTGCGTAGGATCATCCTGTCAAACCCAGAATTCCTGACCTGTCTTCTTTCGCGTGGCTATACGGTCTTCTGTTCTGTGTTTTCTACGGGAAAAGTCCTCTTAATTCTGTCAGTTATTAGCAGAAAAACTCTAAACAGACGTGGCAATCTGCTGCGTCGATGAGACTGTGGGAAAGTATGAGCATCGTACGGAGAAATTCCGAATGTGAAAGCAGAATCTGGATGGAATGGTGGAATGGTACGGATCTTTCTCGGCATCTCCAAAGTCAATGTCGGCAAGTCCGTTTGTAAACGGGAACGTCATTGCAATGGCTATTGCTACTTCTGCTGGAGATGTCTGTGAATGAAGGTTCCTCACGGGCCAGTCATAAATGGGTGTTGAGGGCGAATTTGCCGCATCTGAAACAGGCAGCAAAGATGCACGCAGCTCGGAGATTGAGAATGCCAGTCATAGACCAGAGATAGGAACAGGATAGCTAGTCATGAACAGCCACGACGGCAGCTCAGGAACCAGTAGATTTGGCGAGAACATGATAGCAACAGACGGCAGCTCCAGTAAGGGGCTATGAGCGCTTCAGAACAGCCAGGACACCTCCTCACAGGCTGCGCGGCCAGTGACACAATGGACTTCTGTGATGCCTCATCGTGAGCTGGCGTATCAGGGCGTAAGCAGTCATCTTGAGTGTCTCATTGGGCGTGTTGGGATGGGGCGAGATTGACACCTCGTTTCGCATGCACAGAGCCCACGAGCTAGCTGTCACATCTCACCGTGGGTCGATGAGATCCACACGAGCGAGACGTTGAATCTGCGCAACCCTGATATCAACTGCGCCCTGCTAGTCGTATTCTCGTCATGCCAAGTGGATTCGGTGGCGGGATGCGGACCTTGACATGGCCATTGGTGGCCTAATCTCCGCGCTTTGCGACTGCCTTGCCCTGGGCTTCATTAAGCAGGCTACTAGACAGCGCCGGTAGAGTATATTCTTGTCATTGGGCTTCACCCTTGACGGGAGTGCCGTGTTGATCTGATACTTAAACCTTGTAAAAATACCGTAGCATTTCTGGTGAAAAGATCTTGACCAGTCGTAAAACGTGTAAGCCACGATGGATATGGCAGGAGAGCCGTTGTCCAGTTTCGCCCCTGAACTTCTCGAAGGGTGCAGCACACAAAACAATGATGGCTCATGCGACACTGCTCTGTGAAACACAGGAATGAGTCCGGTTCTTTTCAGTTCACATGCTCCGGTTAGCTAGGATGTTTCGATGACTCTAGACAGCTGAAGTCTGGTGTGATCATCTCCTCCGTCCTCCTGTAATAGAAGCTGCTGGCGTGACATTGTGGCAATGTATGGATCTCGATGACTCTGAAGATGGTTCCACTGTACATCCTTTTCCCTGATATTACTTGGGATTAAGATAAGTTTGAAACAGGTGTCATGTGTCCTGTGTCCTGTAGCTTCCTGCGGTCCTGCCTTGTGGATGCGTTATTGCGTCGGGTACCGGATGCTTTTTGCCTTGCATAAGCACAATTGCTCCTCCAGGGATATGCAGAAGCGTTATATGTATCCTGCAGCTAGTATGCGCCCGATCTGCAAAGACGAAGAGAGAATAGTGACGCTGGGAAGGTAGCTGTGAACTATAAGCTTGTGGTTGCTGATATATATGTTTCCGCTCTCGGACCTTACAGACCGAGTGAAGAACATGTATCCATGTGAATTCTTAGATTGACTATTCTCTTCTATCCCTGATGAGTCGTCTGGATCTTAGAGCAAGTCCGTATCGATTCTATCGAGTCTCATAGTTGAGCTCAATCCCGACAGTCATCTTCCATGTTCATTTCGTTTGAGGAGAGGCTGGAGAGGCTGGAGAGGCGGTGTAGGGAAGGAACTGTTTGGACCTCTGCCGCCTGACGTCAGGTGGCCTGGGCTCTTATTCCTACCTGAGATCTTAGGCTGTTTGTTCTACGTAACTTTGGGCTTGTACGCTTGTACAATATATGGACAGAAAAAGCATGAAAAAGAATTTGCGAATACTGTATGATTCTCTTTGAATACATCGAAGTCTTCCAGGTTTCATGTCAAATACCGAAGGTATCATAGTACGTACTAAGTTTCCGGCAAAACCTCTGGAGAATGAACCGTTTACAAGACAGAAGAGTCTAATATCCCAGGGCACGAACAGAGTACCATAATTCGTGATTGAAAGGTCAAGCTTCCACACGTGGTGTGGGACAGATCGGCGCCGTTTGTGCCAGTGTGTTGAGCGAGCTGAGGACTGGACAGCTGGTTGCACTAAAGTTTGTGGTACAGATTGGCGCGACTCGAGTCTTATCTTTTACAGCTTGGATGGAGTCTCTGACTACAATCATAAATGACATTGATACATATGAAGGCGCTGTGGATAGAGATAGCACCAGTACTGTTCAGCTCGCCACGCTCTTTGTGAACTCTGCTTGTTCGGCATAGATCGGCGATGGGTTGCTGCTTTCAAATTCAGATTGTATTGTGCCCACTCTCTCAACGACGGAACTAACAGGCAACCTTTCCTTCAGATATTGGCAAAATGGCGCTGCGATTGCTGAGGTCCCGTATTGAGAGGGTATAAGACCTAGCGAGGCATCCTTGTACGTTATGAAGTGGAAGACCAGGTTGGACACGGGTGTAAGCTTGAAAGACAGTTTCCTAATCAAGGCATATAGCCGAGGCCTTCACGAGATACGCTCAGCATTCACGGGATGAAGAAAACCTAGACGAAGCGCAATTCAAAGGAATATGGTGGCGAATATGTACTTTAAAGCATAGTTCTCTCTGGAGAATCACATACTATATGGAGTAGCCCTTGACTTTAACATATCTTTTCTGTTATCATGCTTCATATCGTTATGTTTGTTTAAGCAAGAGACACGGTAGAACAATCAATGACCAGTAAAAAATTGCGCGGGGCAGCAATTCGACGGAATCCAATCAATATTTTAGGTGGCTGGTTCAAGTCCGTCGCTTGGGCTTCTCATGTTTTTCGGTAACTTTCAGGTTAGTCCACAGTGCGGAAACTTCCAGTTCCCATGGGTAAGGTAATGATAGGTAATGACGGATGCTCTCGCACGTGATGTTCAGGTCGTGGCATGGATGATGTCTTCGGGGCGGCCGGAGATCTCTGCAAAATCACAATGTGATACTCCAACAAGATCCTAAGTCATCTAGAGCTTTACCTGCTAATGCTCATCAAATTAACTGGAAATTATAATCAGTGAGTCAGACAAGGTATAATGCAAATAACGTAAGGATTGAGTCGTTGGGCATTCGTCCAGATATAGATAAGGTAGGTATGCCTTACCGCCTTACCTGACGTAGGTATTCATTAAAATTACTTCGTACAAGTGTATCATCTTGCCTTACACGGACCTAGCGAGAAAAGTGGGGCAAATCCTGACAGTACAAGTCGGTAAGGGTTCTGACCACTCGCTGGTCCGATTGCTCGCCGCCTCGACCGCTAAACGAACCGCCGAGCCAGTCAGCTCACCTCTGGACGCGTCCGGTACAAATGCCCCATCGCCCGCCCTTCTCGTCACTGCGGCTTTCTCTCTCTGCTTCCTCTCGTTGGTCATCCGGCTCTCCAGTCCCTTGCTTGCCCTCCAGTCAAGGCTCACGGACTGCTCTTTGCTCTCCTGCTCGGCCTGCGACTCGTTCACTGCTGGTCGCTGGCTTCAGATCACCGATCTTGTATTTCAGCCAACCCAATCATCATTGATTGATACTCTCTTGGGACCACCCCATCATCATTATTATCTCCGTTCTCCTCGTGCTTGATTCTTATCATATCATCATTTTCCAGGCAGAGTTATCTTGATAGGCTCTCTGGTAAGGAGCATACACTGTGCTTGGATTGGTTTACCTGGACACCTCTTCTTCCCACGGTACCCAACCATCGAATCATTGTCCTAGGTATGTATGAAATAGGTCTCCCCCTTGCACCACCATTTCCGTCGGTTTCACTTCATGATTGAACACTTTATTCTTGCCCATATCCAATCGCGTTACACTGGTCCCCTTCACAATTCCAAACTGACAAATCACTTTTGCCCTTGTACTTGGCTTTTTTTTTTTACCCCAGTCACTCCAAACCAATTTGCGCGCTTCTACTGGCATTCAGTTCCAAGTACCTCTGTTTATCCATTATCAACCAGCACCATTGCGTTACGTTTTAGTTTCCACCGAATTATATCCCTTACCACTGTACTCTACTATTATTCTGCTTTTGTTGTCTGGTATTCTGGTCATTATCACGGCGCGAAGCGGCAAACCCACCTACTACTGATCAGTGGCTGTCCTCGTTACGGATCAACCCGGCCCGGACTGACATCAGCGGTAGCCTAGAAGTAGTGCTGGGACCGCCTTTGTGCTGTTCGTCTTCTCGTTGGCAGACCTCGCGTTCCCCTTCCTCTCATCCCCGCGAATCATCAAGATCATCCCAGGTCCCTCTCCCCGTGACAGCAGAAAGCGGGATCAAATCATCGCGCTGTTTCTGCGCCCTTGATTGCTTCGAATTGGGAGCTTGCTGTCAACAGCCATTCGTCACCCTAGCCCAGGTAATTTGATCTATCAAACTTTGTGTCAAAACGTGTTGTTGTTGTTGCTTCGCTTTGCGGGCCGCAGCCCACGCGCAATGACGATTTCCTAGTCTTGTTGATGTTACCCACTTCCATACACAACTTGATTGTCGCATGTATCCCGAGCATTGCAGAAATGCTCTACCTCCCGCTCCTTTTTGATACGCTTCTGCGATATTTTGACTATACATGCACTGTTATACCTGTTAACGTCGCGTTTCGCATTCTGCCCGCACCTTTTCCCCAAGCCGCAATGGACCCCAATCACCACGCGTCAATCGCATCTCAACTGTGACTCTATGGCCTGTTTCTAACGCTTCCATGCTACCTTCAGACGTGCAGCATTGTTTACCTCCTTGCGCGCCCAAAGTATAGTCCGTTGTGGTCCTCATTGCCATCCGCGCGGACCAGAAGACCGGGTCTTAACCGGAATTCGTATGCGTCGCATTTAGATAAGGTACGTTGGTTGCATCATAACTCCCGCTTGCCAGCGCATACACCCTCCAGCCATGAGCTGTCTAAATCGCCACGACTGAACCCCCACCATTTTTGACAAACCCCGTTTTACTTTTTGACAGCCCATATTTCGCATGTGATTGGCTGGAAAGCACATTGCTGATGATCTTTAGCAGTGAAGTCAGCGTGCAAGGCCTCTCAGGCATATTCTAGTATCAGTCTCCTCAAGTCGCGCTGAAGTGGCATTACCGTCCGAGACCGTGGAGCAGGACATTCTTCCCCCACTCGGATTCGTTGGAGAGACGTGCGGGCTACGCTACCAGCACCGCCTCAAGTTTCTTCCTCCCCGTCTTATTCGTCTTGCAGAGACGTGGCCGAGCAACCTGCCACATTTAGAAGCTGAAACAGGTTAAACAGGGGAGCCTGGCTTTTACGACGTCAATTCCACAGCGTAGTGACTTTCTTACTCTGATTTTTTATTTTTTTCCGCTTGTGGCTTCGCCTCGTCCCGGCAATAGGCGATCGTGCATTGTTATCAACCAGATTGCGTTTTGCCTGACAACGCATCGAGTGCCGCATTTTCTCAAGGGCACCCTGTCCCGCTGCATCAGAGCCCAACCACGTTACATCTGTGGTCAACGTATTAAGAGAGAGTATCCACAAAGAACCCAAAACATCCTGAAGAACATTGCTTGGAGTCATTTCGGCAAACAACCAGTTGTTATCTTTTTTGTGGAAAGCTCTTGTCGCTGATAGCTCCGAAGTCAGTCGATTCGCGAGAAAAAGGTCTAGGTAAGCTTCTCCGTGCAAGCGCCTGCCTGTCCCCATAAGCCCCTCACTAGTGATCCAGTGACCGTCCATTGCTGCGCTCCATACTGACGCGAAACAGAAGCCTGCAGACTTGCGCATTTAATTCGCCGAATCATCGGTCGCAAGGGCTCGCTGCTTTTTGCGACTCGATTCTTCTTATTCGCGCCCCTTCGCGATAACCTCAAAAGTCCCCATCCCTCTAACACCCTCTCATCCAGTCATCTGCTTTTACCTTACTTGATCTCTGCGCGGCAATCATCGTCTTATTCGAGCTGTTACTGGGTTAAGTAAACCCGTTTCAATAAGGTCTAACCAATCATCGCGTAAGTTACCAAGGTGACGGAATCACCCGTCGCGTCTCCTTCACGATGGAATACCCTCCGCAATATCAACAGCCTCATGGCCAACACCCTCACGCTCCCTCTCACATGGCCGGCCCTTACCAAACAGCGCCACAGAACGCAGGTTCAACTGTTGGGTCGATGACGTCCCCCACAAATCCTCAGGGACACATGCAGCAGCCGCACCCTGCACATCAAGGCTCTTCAATCGTCCCGTCGCAATCCCATTACCAGCAGGCTCAGAATGCCCCGGGCTCGGTACATCAGCAGATGAACTTTCCTCAGTCCTATGGTGTTCCAACGGCCATGCCTCAGCCGTACGGTATTTCTCCTACACAAGCGGCTGCAATGGCAACAGCAGCCGCGTCTGGGCAATTTTACCCACTTCACCAAGACTCGATGGCTGGACAGATGGCACAAGGCCCCCGTGGTTCTCCTCGCATGGCGGGAGTACAAGTGAAGGGTGACCGGAATCCGCGATCGCCGCCTCAGATTCAAGGACAGATGCCCCCAATGGGCCCTCAACTATCCATGTCCCAGAATGCCCAGATGCAACAGCGTCGCATGAGTCATGTCGGTAGTCCACATGTCCAGACAGCTCAACCCGTGCTGAATCATGTTGCTCGGTCTTCGGTTCCCCCGTCGATGGCACCGCCGCCTCAGCCTGTTCAGCAAAACCAACCATCACCGGAGCTGGTCGCCGGCGCCGCCGAGGAGTCTCCGTTGTATGTCAACGCGAAGCAATTCCATCGCATTTTGAAACGCCGTGTTGCCCGACAGAAGTTGGAGGAACAATTGCGGCTCACGTCAAAGGGCCGTAAACCTTATCTACACGAGTCGCGTCACAATCACGCCATGCGTCGGCCGCGCGGTCCCGGTGGAAGATTCTTGACGGCCGACGAAGTAGCCGCCATGGAAAAGAAACAGGCGGCTACCGCTGGGGGCTCAGGCCAAGAAAACGTGGACTCTGGAAAATCTGCCGGAGAGAACACTTCCCCCGCGCAGAAACGGAAGTCTAGCGAAGTCAACGACGACAATGCAAATTCAACCAAGAAAGCTAAGACTGGTGGAGCGACTCGATCAGCTGAGGATAGTGATCGTGAATCTGCAGAACCAACCGATGAAGATGGTTGAGCCTGACGAGCACGACTTTACGCCCCGCCAGTGATGAGCCCCGATGACGCCATTTCGGGACTAATTCTGTTCTGTACTTCTTTGATCGTTTCGCCGCTTTTTCTCGTAGCAAGCGATGTGTGACTACTCATCTCCAACACCCCCTTTACCTAGTTCGCGATCTGATGTCTGTTTATATTGTTATGCTGGGACGAATTTCTGATTATTACCCCTTTGTCAATGGGCTCATTAAGTGATGTTTCCGGGATTGACTTGTATGAAATGACCGTTTTTCCTTTGATCTCCTGCCTTTTCCTTTCTACACTCCACCTCTGGCGTGCTATCTGGGCCGAGCGGGTTGCCGCCCACTGTAGCCGGCCTTTTCTTTCGCAGGGCTCACTCAAACTCAAGTACTGGCAGCCGCTCCTCAACGGCAGCATCTCCGGATCTACTGCCCGTCGCCGCCAGTGTCCACTTGCCATATATACACTGCACCCTCGACCATGCATTTTGTCTTTCTGCTACTTCGTGTTTCATGTTACTCGAGCTCATGTTTGGGATTAGAGGGAGGAACCCATCACTGGTAAAATAAGGACCACGGTACCACTGATATAGTGACAGCTAGTTTGAAGCAGCCCAAATTGCTGATGGATATACGACAGAGGGATTGCAAGGTGCATCCATGAATGGAGGATTGTGGGCCAAGTCAGCCCCTCTCTACTTCTGCTTGAATTGCATGTGGGATTGTTGTGCTTTGATTATCTCTTAACCCCATTTTGCCTTACTTCGCTTTGATATCCCCTTGGAGTCCATGAATGTTTTCTTTCATCAGGCGCTTGATCCGCGAAGTTCGAATAGCTGGCGCTGATGATCAAAGGAAACGTGATTGCTTGCCGAGGAGTAGTGGCATGAGGTGGACAACTCATCTGTGCATTCATCTTTGTTGATGACTGTTTATTTATATGATTTTTCGTAAATCTGGTTTCTCATTTCATTTTCTTCTATATGACCCTGTCCAACGTGGTTTGCGAGTTGTGCTTGTGATTCCCAACGGGCAAATTCCCCGAATGTTGTATGTACAAATATCAAGTCATACTTACCAGCATGACGCCCGGCCTTGATCGGTTGAGTGCTTGTCTGATTGTCTACCTAGTCTGTGAATAACAGCCTTGAAGCTACAATCTTCTCATGCTTGTCATGGAGTACTCCATAGTCCTCTCGTTTACCACCATTGAGCGAAAGCCAGGAACAACCATTGGCGTTGGTAGGTGAGCGCCCGCTGGGGATTCCCTTCCTCCTGAAGTATCACCAGTGCTGTGATAGGCCTGGCTGAGGCTATAACAATCAAACATGTAATAATCGCGCTCCTTGAGAGATGATAGAGCAACGTCTGCAGGACTGGCAGAGATAGGAGATGCCGCGGTGACGGGTAGCAGAAGAACGAAACTCATAATTATCCAAGGATTATATTGTAGTTGGTTATTTGTACTGCTTGAGTGTCCAGCCATTATATGAACAGATCCATAAATTTATCCCAGACATCAGGCTCAGATGAAGGACAGTGGAAGAAAAGAGCGCCTTTGCTCTGGGTGATTGAGATGAGAGTAGTATCTGAATAAACTTTCTGAAGACGCTCAGTAATAATGTTGGATACAACCAAGTCTACCTTATGATAGGGATGGGCTTATTAAGTTTGATATAAATCTCATCTCTGTTTTCTAAATCCATCTGGATGCTTTATTATTGACGGAGTACGAAGACTTGGTTTATATTATGGTTTCCTCTCGATCACTGATTTTCAGGAGCCTAGACAGCTATACTTATAAGCTGGGTGACAACAGACCCAGGTAATTCGGATGTCAATGGCGTCGCACTTCTTTCTTGGACGATGTTAGTGCTTTTATGCTGGTTATGCGCCTGGTGCCCAGCGAGACGATGAGGCTGTCTCTGCCATGATATGACTGTACCCAATCAAGACTAGTGCGAGAGAAGGCGGTCAGTCTCCGTATCAAGAGTTAGTCATCATTTCGCATCCGCCAGTCAACTTGCAGCTCTTCTCTCTTTCTCTCACTCCCTCCCTCTCTCTGCTATCTCTCCTTTGCTTCCTCCTTCTGCATTCAACCATCAGATCCTGTCTTCGAGGGAACAGCAGTCTCATTCCGTCTGGATTCGTCAGATCGGACGTGATTGGTGTGTGATACTTCTTTAAAGGCTACTTGTAGGTTGCCTGCCTTGCCCATCTTCTCTCTTATTCATCGTGTGCCCTGTCACTATCAAGTCACCCTTTGTCTTTTGGCTTCCCCTTATTCACTGCTCAATTCCTCTCGGGACAAAGCTCCCTCGTCATTGACTCTAGGTTAATTGCCTTCCAACCACTATTGTCGTTTCCACCTGTCTTACCTGGGTGTCGTCGATCGTCGTCGCGCCGTCCACGGCCCTCGAGATTCTCCATACCTCAGTCGCATATCTCTTCTCTTTCTTTCTTGAACGTCATATTCGCTCTTAAGAGCGCGCTCGTCTCCTATTCATTATGCTCTTTTATTTCTCGGTTTATTCTTGTCGTTCTTCTGTCAATATGTCTTCCATATCCTCCTTCGCCATGCTACCGGCACCTACCTCATCTTCTCTTCATCCCGACCCGTCCCTATCCTCCTCTACAGCGTACAAGCTGCCAGACACTCATATTAAATGAACGAACTTGTTCTAATGTTGACGATATCGGGTCTTAGCTTACTTCCGCGTTTTCCGCTCTCTCACGCGATCAGTCCGTGCCTTCTTATGCCACTGCCATTTCGCACCGTGCTCCGCTCTCATCACACCAACGTTCGCCCCATAACTCACAGTACCCTCTGACATTAACAGATATCGGCTTCGAAGGGTCTTGCGCGCTGGAACACGTGCCATAATGGACTCTTACGAGACTTTCGGATCACCCGGGAGGAACCGGGAAGGGGATCCTTACGCGGCTCGAGCGCAAACGGATTCTTACCGGCGCAGGTCCCCTGGTGTGTACTTAATGAACAGCTAATAACGATCGTTTGAAGCTAATCGCTCTCCGCTCTTTCCAGGAGCACAAGACCGTCGTCGCGGTACACGTGGCCGTTCTCGCTCTCCGGTTATGATTGATCGCTACGAACCCTCAGCCCGCCGCCCTTCCCGCGACGATTTCTATGCCTCGACTCGCGAAAATCCCTTTCGAGAGCGGGAGGATCGGCGTGCTGCTCCGTCGCCAACCGTTGCCAATATCGACCGTTACGTTCCTGGACAAGAGTCTGGCAAACGACCACTATCGACAAACCCTCTTCCGAACCCGTTGAACCTTGACTTTCAAGTTGGATTCAATTGGTTTGCGGAATGGTGGCGTGCTGAGCAATCCATCAAAGAGGAGAAAGATCGCGCAAAATACGGCGGACGGCGCCCATCTGATCGTGTCAAAGGGGAGCGCGAGGCTCGCGAGGACCGGGAAAGAGAAAGGGCGCAGATCCAGGCCGCTTACGACAGCTACAAGGTCGATCTCCAAATTAAGATGTCGAGGACGTTTGTTCAGCAGCATCGAAATGAGGAGTGGTTCAAGGAACGCTATGTTCCCGAAGTCAGAGACCCTCTTCGCCGACGCCTGATGGATTTCCGTGTGGGTGCTTATCAGCAATGGGAGCGGGACCTTGAAACTGGCCTGTTTGATGATTTCACTCTGGAAGGAATCTACAAGGCTGAAAGCGATGGCGCAGGCGGTGTTATCGAAAAGGAAGAAGGCGAAACGACTGCCGTTGGCGAGACACTGGGTGTTTTAGACTTGCTTCCAGTCAGAGGTGGCGAGTTGCGCGATGAGGCTTTGTCACAGCCAGCCTTGCTGATCAAGACGTTGGCACCCAATGTGAGTCGTGAGAAGATTGAAGAATTCTGCAAGGAGCATCTTGGTGAGCAGGACGGTGGCTTCAAATGGCTCAGCCTGAGCGATCCGAATCCATCGAAGAAGTTCCACCGAATGGGTTGGATTATGCTTCATCCAGCTCCAGACAGCGCAGTGATCGAGAGAGGAGATGGTCGAGAGGAGGAAGGCGAGGAGATGGATCATGATCAGGGTGCCAATGGGGCCGTAACCGTATCTGCGGCAGAGAAGGCACTGGAAGCCGTCAACGACAAGACAATCCATGATCCCGTTCACGGAGATTTTGTCTGCCATGTCGGTGTACATGTTCCACCGTCCCAAACACGCAAAAAGGCTTTGTGGGATCTATTCTCCGCTCCAGAACGGATTGAACGTGACCTTGAACTAGCCCGCCGTTTAGTCTCTAAGCTCGATACTGAAATGGGTTCAAACGCCGACGGTTATTCCAAGATTGAAGACCGTGTTGAGGAGCTGCGTGGAAAGGGTTGGCTTCAGCCTCCCGTTACGGGCCCTGTCAGTGTCAAGAAGCGGAAATCCGACTTCGATTCCGCTGATATTGACGAGGGTGAGGCGGAAGAGGGTGAAGAACAAGAAGGATGGGATGATGACGAAGTCGATGATGAAGAACTTCTGGCCAAGAAGAAGAAATTGGACCTTATGGTCGAATATCTGCGCAGAGTCTACAACTTCTGCTTTTTCTGCGTCTTTGAGAGTGACTCGGTGCACGAACTTGCTCGCAAGTGTCCTGGAGGTCATCTTCGTCGGCCACGAGCTGGCCTCACCAGCCAGTCGAAAGCCGTCGCCAGAGCCAGTGCCCTTGGACAGCCTTTCCCCGTGAAAAGAAAGGAGCCCAGCGAAGAGGGAGAGGAACAGCCGCCTGTAGAGGAAAAGAGAACGCAACGTTTCTCTAAGGCAGAGCAACAGCTTCAGCGCGCCTTTAACTGGGTCCGAACTTTTGAGGATAAGCTCCTGCAGATTCTTGAGCCAGATAATGTGGATATTAGAAAACTTGGTGGCAAGCCCGTGGAGGAGGCACTTGAGGAAGAGTTATCGAAGTTTGTCAAGCAGGAAGACGAATCGAAGTTCCGGTGTAAGGTGCCGGAATGCACAAAGCTGTTCAAGGCCGAGCACTTCTGGCGTAAGCATGTGGAGAAACGCCACACTGAATGGTTTGAAAACATCAAGAGTGATGTGAGTTGCAACCATGTCCCATACTGCATCGGGTTTACAGCTAACAAATACAATAGCTCGCTCTTGTCAATGCTTACGTTCTCGACCCTGCTCGAATTGCCCCCTCGCGTTCTGATGCCAACAGCAATGGTCATTTCCCTCTCAGCTCCAATCAAAACCAGGCGGGCACCCCTCGCGGTTTCAGCTTGGCCAATTTACCGCCCTATCTTGCAAACAGCGTCAACATTCCTGGTGCAACCCATGGTCTCCCCGGCACTGCTGGTCTGCCGGGCTTCATGAATGTGAATAACCAGGCCTGGAACGCGAACGGCTTGGTAACCGCCGAGCATCCTGCTGGTCTCCATCATCCTGGTGTCATGCGTCGTGGAGGCGCCCGTTACAACAACCGGTCCGGACCCTATGATCGGCGCGGCAACCGTCAAGGCGCTTCTGGTGGAGGCCATATGAGTCCCGTTCGTGGCATGCCGAGCATGTACGGTGGCGGAGGTCGTATGGGAGCGAGTGGTGCAGTGCCGTATATTCCTCCTGGCCACCCTGCCGCGGCCGCTTTGATGGGAGCAGGTCCATTTCCAGACGCGATGGGATCGGGACCTGGTCAGCAGGGCATGGGTCCTCGCGAAGCCACTCAGGGCCGCAGCATTAAGAGCTATGAGGATCTCGACGCTGTCGGTGGAGCAGGCAGTGGTGAACTGAATTACTAAGTCGCGCTTTACAAGTCTCTTTACTTGGTCCTGCCGGATTTCTCCTGGGACCCTTCTTGCCACCTTAAGTTCTTCAGCCGCCAACTTCACAAAGCTTCCCTTCCAGAGATGCGCACCAGTTCCTTTGCGATTTCGTTCTCTTTGTTCTCGGACCAAAATCTGCAACTGAAAAATATCTTTTCATACTTTGATAAATGTTGTGATCCCGCATAATTCAGCCATACACTTTTCCTTTTCTGCCCCTGTCTCATTATCACTGGCGTGGTGTCCTTTCATCAGACTGGTATCTCATCTTCTATCACTTGTACTCTCTTTCCTTTTCATTTTCTTCTGTTTCTATGATCTCTGGGGATTTCATTCGTGGACCACCCGACATCCTCTTTAGTGTACCATACTTGCTGCTGAGATCTAGGAGTTAATGGATTTCTTTTCTGACGAATACGTCCCCACATACGTATGATCATCTACCAGAGGTCAGTGATTTAAGTTAATCGTAGATAAGCTGCTCGATACAGAGAATGCTACCTTCGAGAAACGCTGGGCGCTTCGGAGTTGGTAGAGCAAAATCCTTTGGCCCTCCTAGCGGCAGCTATACCAATTGATGGTTGGTTTCAAGTCGTTACCTAGTATAGAAGGTGCGATATTGCTGGTTATCCCCAAGGTATTCCATCCCGGCATCCTCGTACAGCCGCTGCCAGCGTTGCTCGACGTGTATCCAGGTATTCGGAAACTCACAGTTCTCAGTGGGGTTTCCGTTATCGTAGAATAAATATACCCTGAGATTCTGAAGATGCAAGCCATAAATAAGCATTGGTATTATTCTCTCTGTGTGAAGAAATAAGTGTGTGATTATATATAAATATACTCGACAAATCCCCGCTAGAAAAATCCTGTCTAGTTCGTATACAACATTTTTGCCGCTGTACAACTGCAAGAGAAACCTGCAACAGACTTACGCCAGTCCCAAGACCATTCCCTTCTTGATGGCGTCGATTTCCTCCTTACCGAGGGGATCCTTGCCGTCAAAGCTCGCCTTCTTGCGGTCTGCTGAACTCCAGGTGGTGATGTCCAGGTAGTCGCCGCCAAGCTGAGTCTTGAACCCTTTGCGACCGTCACAGTAGTTGGCGTGCTTCTTAATGTACTCTTTGTTGGCGCCGGCCAAGTCCCAGGGATCACCGAGGGGGTTTTCGTCACGCTCGGGCAGTTCAGCTTCGTCATCCAGGTCCTCGATGACCTCGTCAATGCCTGTGGCCTCGACGAGCTTGATGTTGTATTTCTTGGCGTAGGCGAGGATGTGGGAGGGGAATTCTGACCGGACGAAGGTGAAGGTCTCGTTGGTGCCATTGTTTTTCTTAATTTCGTCGGTGTCATCGTGGAGGTCGAGGATGTCGTCGGTGGCAGCAAGCTTGATGTAGAGGGCCATTATGAGGCCGAGATTTTTGACCTCAGAATCTGGCTTCAGGAGATTAAGGTGCTCAAGCCTCGCGAGCATCGCAAGGAACATGCGTCCGGTCAATACAAGGGTGGCATGGACGGCGTCGGCATCGTCGACGCTGTAGTCGAGAAAAAAGGGTCAGCGAATACTTTTAAACAGACGCAAGAGGTCTTACAAGTTCAACGGGCTTAGAGCGTCGCTCATGTATAGCATCGCTGTAGCCTCGCAAACTGCCCACTGCTCTTGCCAATAACAATAAAAAGTTGCCTCGACAAAGTCAACGAATAGGTTGTGCACGACCTCGAGTGCGCCAAAGCCCTCATGGTCGTTGAACGTATACATATTGAAGGCATCTGGGCAGCGAAGGTCCAGAAAAGTATGCTGCGTGAGCCACTTGGTCTTGCCCGCGCTGGTCAAAATCCAAGGATGATCAGGGTGTTCTGCTGCGGGCTTGTTGCACAGACATGTCTCTCCCGCGTCGCAGGAGGGTGTGGATTTCTCTTTAGCGGAAGCCTCGCTGGAATCGTCTTCATCTTCTTCGTCGTCTTCATCTTCCCGGTCGTCTTCATTGTCCCAGGGCAGTCGACAGATGCAGAAATAGGAATATGCCTTGACGGGATCCTCTATGGAAGCCTTGTATGCAGCGTCGGCATTGCCGGATGCGGAGACGCGCGACCAGCGTGTGCTCTTCCTTGTGCGGGGGTCGTCCGATTTTGCGTTGCTATCCGTTTTGGCTTTCTTAGAGCTGCTAGAAGACGTATCGGAAGCAGAGCGTTTGGGAGGCATGATGATAATTATTTACGGCTGAGGACAATGAGGTCGAAAGAATAACGTTGCGCGACGGCTTCGGGGCTCAGTGTCTGATATAGTCATAGTTTGTTGATGGTAGACGCGTCCACGACGCGGGCCAAGACCTCCCCAATCTGGCAATCACATCGGCTCCGCAACGGTGGCGTCCTCTAGTCGGATATGTCAAGTGCGATCGTCACTTTCGTCTCGTTTAGTTATCCGCCTGCGGAAGACCTGCTTAGACTTGTAGAGGGATGATCAGAGAGCATATCGATGCCTACTGAATATAGAAGAGCCTTGCAGTAGTCGTCTTTCGCGCAGGCCATTCGCCAGTCAGCCGAGCAACAAAGATGACGTCACCAGATATCTTTGAGGTTTTAGATATCGAATCGCGATGATTAGGGCATCTCAATGACTACTTCATCGCGGCCGTCTCGCCACTGCGCGCCCATCTTGCGAATTCTTCGTTCGCTGGCTAAGAAGAGGAGCAGATACATGTGAAGCGCAATTTCGCCCCACGCGTAGAGTTTCAGTATCACGGGCCGAACAAACCTGTGGGGATTAGTCTTTTGGTCAGACACGATCGGCGCTGTCGTTCCGTGTGGCATGATCTGGCTGTCGGCTGAACCTGACCAAAGGGTTTCGGTTGCATCTTCCAATATGCACCAGACCCCCCAACCAGCCCGGCCGTCCTTGGAGATAAAATCCGACAGAAAAGACCAGAAGCGTGAGAAGCTGGCTAAATCCCAGTTTCGAGCCCCGTCCTCGTGTAGGCCGGCAGTGCCCAGGTGTCTGGCTCTTTTAGGCTGGAGAATATTGATGCGAAGGTACCAATGGCCCCTTTCCAACTGTTCCAGGTCCCTAGATTGTTTCACAGGCTTATACGTTCGTGCTGGCTTCAAACGCCTTGTCAACATGGCCAGAGTTGGGGTGACATGGGTTACAAATTGCTCCTTGGACACTGGAGGAAGCGAGGGCTTGATAGCTAGTGGAAGACGATCGAGACATACTTGTGGTAGTGTCTCAGGATTTGGTTGCGGGGAGGTCTGTAGAACAGGATGAGGATCAGCCAGGTCGTAATTTCTGGGGCGCTCTTCGTTCAGCTTGGAAGCAAGTATGAGAGCCTCAGTGTTTGGTGCAACCTCCTGCGGCGTCGGCGATAACCCTGAACAATGGCGTTTGGCCGGAGGAGAGCCAATGGCTACATGGGGAACCGAACGAAGCAGACCTTCGGCTTGGCTACGTATCGCTTCTGGCTGCGAGTCGGGTATGACACTGACCGGACTCTCGAGCGAATCTTTTACAGCGTGCGCATTTGGCGGCTGGGTGAGTAGTGAAGCCGGGCTGATTTGATGGCCTCTATCAACCTCAGGATCTGGAAGAATGGTCGAGTCTTTGATCGTTACCGCTGTTGAACCAGTAGTAGTGTCGAATAGTCCCTCATGTACTGGGGTGGATCTGGCTGCATTGGAACGCTCCTCTTCCACATCTTCATCAGGAATCGTCCTTTGTGAGTTAGGAAAGAACGGCTGGATACGTTCCGATCCTTCCCTGGGGTCTGCATCAAGGGGACGATCCGGAGATGTCGACTGCCCTGTATCCGGTGCACCATCGCTCCCTCGACCCTCATCGGACGTCAAGGTGATGAGCTGCCGCGACTGACTCTGAAAGCCGAGTATGGCTTCGACCTGAGCTCGATATCGGGCATCATCCCGGGCCCCGCTGGGAGCGGAGATGTGGACGAGGATCTCGGAAGAGTGCATGGCAAGAACACCGGGATTTCTGATTGGGCATGATGATCACCTGAATGCAGAAAAAGGGAGGTAGGCTGATCTTCGTCCAACATGTGAATAATGATGAGATGAGGATGCTAGTGCATCGTCATGATTGACTCAAGGAAGCGTTCGATTGGTGCAGGTGGAAGAAGCAAAAAAAGCTGAGAGTTCCGGGCTTGGGGCGCCAAGGCTGCAAGGCACCAATCTCAGTCAGAGAGGTGGTTTCCTCCATCGCCGCCTGGCGGCCTGAGGCTCGCGATCGCCATTCGCAGTCAATAGTTTCTTCCTGGAGGTCTGAGCATCGCCGATCTCCCATCCTCGACTCAAACGTTACGCTTCTCGGTTCCAGGAATCCAGGTTCTGTCTGTCTTTCAATCGGGAAGCATGAGGTATCGATCTGATTCAGTCAAGATTCACAGATATGGTCATACTCGATCGTGATTCGGCTGGTCATCATTAGCTTCCTTATGCTTTGGGCTATGCTGTTCGATGGTCACTACCATCATTACCATGTATTAGTACCGTACTACCGGATTCTGACAATTAGGGTTGAAGATCATCTTTTGAACGTGTTCGCCCATGGCCGGGGAAGGTGTTCCAGAAACTAATAATTCATCGATCCCGGCGATTGTCTTGGTCCCCGACGCGAAATGCAGACCCTCGCGCAAGGTCACACCAACGCCAGAGAGAGGCGGGCAACAAAGAAAAATGAATTTCAGAAGGGAAAAATTGAGATGTTAACAACCAAGGTTAAGTCACATCACTTTTATCGCCCTTCCAATACTGATATGGTATTCAATTCGTTGGCTCTCTTCTTGCAGGATGCCAAATACTGCTTGAAGCAGGCGAATAATAGTGGGTTTCTTCTGTGCAACGACTCGTTCTCCCCTTTCCTTCCGTCCAGTTCAGGTCCCACTGCTTGTCACCACGGCTTAGCTCGGTAGAGAGCAACGTTCCAACTTGCGTTCCTGTGTCAGACAGCTTAAGTGCTCAATTCTTGCATTCCTCCCCCTTACGCAAAAAGGAAGAAGACAGGAGCTGAGATAAACTGTGTCCGGGTCACGTTGAAGGCTTTGTGGAAGAGGGCACACACGACTGACAAGTCTACGAAAATCACGAGATTGCAACGTACCTCTATCCTGTATACTGTGTTTACAGACGGACCAAGCGTTGAGATCTATCGATACGGGTATCTAGGCTAATGCTGGACTAGAGTGTATCGAGCGCTCTGAATGGCCAACAAAAGCGATAGATCTTGTCAATCAGAGACATTGTTGACACACATGGTGGGTGACGCAGCATGACTGATCTACCTCCTACACATGAAATGACGGAGAGTGAGGTCGAACTACTCAAGTCGTTGGGTCTCGCAACAGAGTTACACTACCCAGTCGGAACTCCAAAAGGAACACTGACAGGGGCAGAATGCAATCTAAGACAGTTCTTGTCGGTCGTCCAAAAATGTTAATCAAAGAGAATCAGGGACACGAGCATTGCTCTCCAGAAGGAATAACCATTGGCCAGTAATGTGAACGATCATAGGTAATAACCTTCATTGGCATTCAAATCATAGAGAGGTACTCTACGAAGTTAGTACTTCCGTCTAGCCGATCGTACATGAGGCGCTGCGAGTTCTAGGTCTTCTGCTCCTCCACACGGGTGGATGCATTCTTCTTCCTAGGGTTTCCACCCTCCATCTTTGCTTTTGTCACTTTCATCATTATTGATACCTCTCTACTGATTTGGGGATCATTTGCTGTCGAATAGCCTTCTCAGTTCTCGCAACTGCAAGGTAGAGCCAAGGAAGGATTGGGGGTCATTAGCGTACTCTGTGTTATTACTCTATCGGTATCTGAGGGGCAGAAATTAGCAGAGAGAGACCGGGTGGCGCGGTGCTAACTGCTAAAGGATAACCAGAACCAGATCCCCACTTTTTGGCCAGATCTGGTGAACTTCGCGCCGACCATGGATGAACGCTCTAAGAGACACTTGTCTGAGACATGGGGTTTCCGAGGTTGGTGGCAGAATGAGCACAGATCAAGTCTTAATATTATCTCAAATTAATACATTACTGAGTGAATTATTCTTGACATTGTTGAGGAACGGGCCTCCCCGGCATTCTCCAGTGTGCCGGGACTCTCTTTTGATCAGGAGTGACCATAGTACTCCGTAGTAATAACGAAGTAGATGACTAGCGTCGGGAAATCAAATATTCAAGACTTCAGATTAAGAAGGCGAAATAGATCAAGTAAAGCAGATAGATACAGATTAACAATAGACTAGACTATTGCGCGCAATTACAAAAGATCAGGTGTATGTGGGTTCTCTGGTCCAGGTGGGATCCCCCCCGTTCCTGGGTTAGTTCATCTGTAGATAGTCTAGATAATAAGATGATGATTCGCAAGGTGCAAGACGGAATACTTAGCCACCGATCTATCCGTAATTGACTCTGCTACATCACGATCCTCCTAATAAATAGTTTTGACCCTACTACTGGACGCCGTTCAACTTTACCAGTCACCATCACCAGTCGATCTCTCTCCCGGTCTTCCTTCCGTCCCACTTCCGTTCGTCTTCCGTTCCTCTTAGTCTTATTGTCCCTCTCAGCCTTTCAGACTCCAAAAAGTCGTTCAAAACCTTAAAAAACTCCATTCCTTGAACTCGTCACTTTTCCAACGCTGCGTTGCTGCGCCCTCCTCTCCTTTCTCATTTCATTTGTTCTTCATTGCCATCCATCACTTCGCCATCCTAACGATTACTTGGACTCCTCACAATCTTCTTGTTTGAAACCTGTGGTCTCCTCTTTGACTCAATCCTTTCTTGCGCGCATCGGGGAAGACTATCCGTTTCTCCATGCGTTCGGATCGTGGGTATTGAAGTTTCAACGGTGAGGACAACTGCAATATGTCTTACTTTATATTCGTTATTCGAAAACTAAGAGACAAATCTAGATGCTTTGAATGCCAATACTCACGCTCAAAGAATATTATTCTCAGACTAGCCATCATTTTTCGGCTACGTGCAATTGAATTCGCAATCCTCCATCTGCTTTGAATCGCGCCGGTCGCATCAGACCTCCCTGAGCCTGTATTTGCGGACAACACACACCACAATGGCTTCGATGAATGGAGGGGTTGTCCCCGTGGACTACGGACACATACGGGGTAGGTCATAGCCCTCCGCGTTTCCGGACTTGGATCTCAATCAGACAATCACTGTCTCCCTGGCCCTGTCTGGTTGAGCCCTCGCAAGCCACATTGTTGTCTCCATGTGCAATTTGAATCACCCGCAATGCTTAATTCCAAATTCATGGAATGTGGCCTGGTGATCGTCATGTCAAACCAGAGATGGACATTCTTTGGCCATGCAGGGCCGATGGTCATTGATCAGATGACATTCCATCCATCATTCGGTTCATCAGTTCTGGGATGCTTCAGAGCGATCTCGCTGGGGGTCTCTTAGATCTGTTCTGTCTGCTTGCTGGAACCGTCTTCGTGCTGAGACTTAGTATACATACATGTACTAATCGAATGCTGTTGCAGGAGCCCCATCACAAGCCAGCGTGAAATCTCCGA
The DNA here is from genome assembly GCA_011319215.2 of Scortechinia acanthostroma. Classification (NCBI taxonomy): domain Eukaryota; kingdom Fungi; phylum Ascomycota; class Sordariomycetes; order Coronophorales; family Scortechiniaceae; genus Scortechinia; species Scortechinia acanthostroma. Next base: position 100,043 of record JAABUG020130508.1, read on the forward strand.
CATCGATGAGCGCAAACTTCTTTCAATTGTTTGGAGCAGGGAACAAAAAGATCACTCGAGGTTTGTATTCCATATGCTTTATGGGTGCCTCCTGGCCACCGTTAATCAAGATGGTACCTTTTAGATGGTCAACCCGCCAAACGACGAGGTCCCAAACCAGACAGCAGGCCTGCCTTGACACGACGACAGGAACTGAATCGTCAGGCACAGAGAACCCACCGCGAGCGCAAAGAGCAATATATCCGATCGCTGGAAACTGAAGTTTCTCGACTACGGGAAGCTTTCACTCAGGAGATGTCTGCGGCGAACCTCGCCGTTGTCCAGCATCGCGAAATGCTGCAGACGTTGAACGAGGAGAATGCGGTCTTGAAGGAACTCCTTACCGCACATGGGGTTCAATTTGAGGCAGAGCTGGAGCGTCGCAGGGCGGAACGCTTAGCAAGTCGAGGTTTCCGGTCGAGCCCGTTGGCCGGCAGTAGTGTGGCATCCCAGGGGACGGGAGTACCACCAGCCTCGAACGGCAACACCTATACTACACCGCCAACCACACTATCGACCGTCTCGGCAGACCTGAGTCCCCTGGCGAATGGAGTGGAACGGGTGGAAATTTCACCCACGCACGAAATCACTCCTCCGCCCCATATTCACACGACGACTACATCGTACGATATCCCACCCAACCTCGATCTATCGGCCATTGCTCGAAATCAAGAACCTGTCCAGGCTGTTGGGGGTATATTCGAGGTGGATCCTCAGCTTCAGATCGATTTTATTCTCACGTATGCTGCCCGCTTAGCCGTCTTTATCATCAATGCTAACAAGCGCAGATTGGAATCCCCTTGCCGCGAACACACCGACTATCTGTGCCGAAGATCTGTCACCGAGGCAGACGACGAGGACATGCCGTTCTCAGGCCACGCTCTGATGGCCACCTGCCCCCCGCCAAGTTACATCGCCAACACAACGCCAGAGCAAGCCTATCCACACAAAACCTACGATCTTCCGCATGCCAACCTGTCGACCCTCCTCAATCTCAGCCGACAGCTGGTGACAGAGGGCCAGATCACTCCAATCATGGCGCTGCAGTGTCTGAAGAACCACGAATTGTACCGCACCCTGACCAAGGATGATGTAAAAATCATCATCGAGACGCTCAACACCAAAGTACGATGTTACGGCTTTGGAGCCGTCGTCGAAGACTTTGAGCTTATGGACTGTCTAAGCAGTGTCCTGGGATCCAAGGTGGCTCCCGGATTCTCTGCGGCAGATGATACGATGTACTCGTGATGCGATATTTGATACCTCTTTTCAGCGGCCTGTGGATTGTGGAGTGTGGAGTTCACAATAAGTGGATATAAATAGAATGGAGGGTTTTGCGATTCTTTCCACCCTTTCTTTTTTCCCATCTTTTCTTTTCTTTCTTCTTTTCATGGAACAGATGACTGGTTCGGTTCTTTTTCTTCTGACGTCTGGGATGCCTGACTTCCACTCTTTGCTCTTCGATCTCTCCTTGACCATTGTCTCTACTGATCTTACCGTTTCTTTCGGATTCAGCCGGAGGATCACCTTGATCCTCGCGTCTAATTTCTGCAGGCCAAAGTATGGCATGTAAAACAGCTACTCGCTAGTTTCATTGATTGAACTGCTGAAGTTGGTCACGTATATCAAGACTTTTTACCTTCGGATCCGGATATTCATGTCCCACTTCGCGCCCTGACAGCCTCTGAACCAATCTAGTACACAAGCAAGCACCCGCAAGGACCTGCAAGAACCTGCAGTCCTGCAGTTCTGCACTTTTGCAGTCCTGCACGCTACCGCCCCTGCATAACCACCCACCTACAGTCCTCATCTTACTCCAACTACAAGACAAGGCACTCGTCAAATCCCCACATCACCGAGAATAAAATTCACTGCCATGATCACCAACCTCCATCTCACACCTATTCCCTTTGCATACTAGATCCCTTTTTCTCCTCAAACCCGGTAAGCAACCCGTTATTGTGGCTAGCCATTAATAGATACAAGATGAAGCTACGGAGTAAAATAGTGGCCGATTGGGACCGGGTGCAAACTGCCGGACTGAGAATCAGGTTTGGTTTGTTTCACTTGAGAGGAGCAGGCTAGTAGCTTACAGGATGGTCAGGAGCGTTGCAATACTGTGTAAGTGGGTGGAGAACGGGTCGAGGATTGAGATGGAGATGGGATCGCCCTCAAGGGAATAAGCCGTGATTGGATGGACGACTTCGCTATATCGTGGAAGAAAGGTTGGAATTGTATACGACATAATGTCTAATGCAGCAGGATGATATAGGGAAAGGCGTACGTCCTACAAGAACAAGCAATGCCTGACTAGGTCATCGAATGTCATCGATCTAACTTTTAAATATGCACACTAAATCGGTACGACATCATTATACGATCATGAAAATGAAATCATATCAACGATCTACTCCTCGGACTCCTCCTCGGCCTTCTCCTCCTGCTCCTCGGCGGCCTCGTCGTCCTCCTCGAAAGTGTTGGGGGGCACACTGTACAGACGGATGACAGGGCGGTTGGGGTCCTTGATGAGGACGTACTTCTTGACCTTGTCCTCCTCCTCCTCGGCATCGAGGGAGCGGATACGGTCGACGATAGTACGAACGATACCCCATCCGTTGGTGAGGTTCAGGTTCATCTGGGCAGCGAACTCCTTGGGCTTGTAGCCGACAACACCAAGGATGACGTGCGCGGTGGCGGAACGGGGGTTGGCACGCGAGACGAAACCAAGCTTCATGGCGTCGGCCTTGGCGAGGATGGCCTGGGTGGTCCAGCGGGCGAGCTTGATGCTGTTGTTCTTCATCTCGGTGGCCACGACGGCACCGCGCTGGGACCACAGCTTGCTGCGCCAGTCCAGAGCGCCTCCGGAGCCGGGAGCCTTGGGGTCGAACTCGTTGAGAGCCTTGATGATCAGCTGCTGGTCCTCGCCGCCGACGGGGTTCTTCATAACCGCATCGACCTCGGTACGGACAATCATGTTGAGAGGCTCCTCGTCACCCTGCAGGGACAGGTCGAACCGTCTGTACTTGTATCCCTTGGACGCAAGGGGTTCTGTCTCCTCGGCGGCGTTGTAGAAGGGATTCGGGTTGTTAAAGGTGACCTTGGCGTCCTCGGATTCCACCACGGTCTGCAGAGCAAAGTTGTGGTTGATGAATGTGGCTTCCAGAGCAAGAGCACTGGGGGTGTTGATCGATTCCTGCTTGCCGGAAGTGTCAGTCGACTCAACAGGAGCATCCACAGCATTCTCGTTGACGGTGACCAAGTCGATGGAAGCACCCTCGCGCTTGTCGAAGTAGATCTTGTCGCCCTGGTGGACGATAACGATATCCCACGAGTAGAGACTGCGAGGAGCGCACATGAGCATGGACAGAATGTCCGAGGTGGCGAAGACGGTCGCCTCGTTCTTTTCCGCGAGCTCCTGGATAACAGGATCCTGAGAAGTCGTGACGTTGTAAGCGGCACGTTCCAGGACCTGCAGCCTGCGCTCGGCGTTCTTGACGGGGGCCTTGTCGAAAGACCGGTCGTAGTAGTAGAGGAAACCATACGAGTCCAGATCCTCACCCTCGGGAGCCTCAAGGTTCAACTTGGACAGCCGGTTGAAGTCAACCTCCTCCAGCATCGTCCAGTCGGGACGCACGTTGACCGAGGGCTCACGGGTTCTCTGCGGCTTATCGTAGTCCTTCCAGCCAAAACGACGACCACGGTTGCCACGTCCACCGCGGTTGTCATAGTAGCGATCGCCGCCCTGGCCACGGCCAGCACCGACTCTCTGGAAGCCAGCGCGGCCACCTCTCTGCGCACCACCACGCTGACCGCGGCCACGGAAGACAGTGCCACCACCACGGGCAAAAGTACGCTTGGTCGATGTGCGGGTGTTGTCGACAACGGAGAAGGAAGACTCGTCCTCGGCGACCTGGATGTTGAACAAGCTGGAGGTGCCTGCGCCGTAAACCTGTTGATCTGGTTGGGGTCAGTACACCATCTCAAAACGTGCGGGACATCTGGGCTCACCTCTGTAATTCCGGTTGTACTGCTGACGACCGCCCCTGTCACTCTTGCCATCCCCGGTCCAGTCAGCCATACGGCCAAGCTTGTCACCCTTGGAGAAGGGAGCGTATGGAACGCCATCCAGCATGTTGTCGGAGGGAGTGGCGGGGCCCCAGGTGTCCTCAGAGGGGAGGGCAGCCACAAGGTCTGCAATCGACATAGGCGCCATGTTGTCTGGTCGATATTAGGACAGATACCTAGGACAGAAGATGTCGGTGGTATCAAGAGAAAACGGCGAACGGTATGTGGGCTGGCGGCGGGACGATTCTCGCGATCCCGAATTTTTGTGTTGCGGGTTGTGTGTCCCTGTGGCTGGTGGTCGGGCTTCATCAGCCACACTCGCTTTGAGCGCCACCGCCACTATACCACATTGGGAATAGCCGCTCCTGACATGTATAGCTTCATCTTGCCCTAACAAGTAACAATGATCATCAACACTATGGCTCTGACACCTCTCACTGACGCTGAACACTTGCTGGGCAGTGAGCAGTCTTTTTATAAGACTAATTGTGCACATCTAATTCAAGCCTTCTGAAGCCGTTCTCTTCTACAATAATGGCCTTAGGCCTCTTACACTGTGACTCCGTCACCAAGTACATTCAGAGCATTGGTTGGCAGATTGGCGTCCTCGACAAAGCGCCACATGCAAGATCCCCCAAACCCAGGAACAACTCAATTATTGTGTCAATGCTTAGCCTCAGAATGGAGTACATGTTCTCATTGCAGCTCTTTATCATGGAGACCCCATAGATCGCCGGTACCTTGTGCCGATCATCCATCCACTCAGATAAGGCTTTCTCAGTGTTCTCACACGAGTTGCTGGATCACTGTAGACCATTCCTCGAACTATTCATATCTTGGCTTCCAGAAATATTTGATTTTACCTATTCCTGGCTTCTGAAGCCGTCCACATCCGAAAAGTACTACGGACCTGACTAAACGTTTCGTTGGGTAACTATGATTCTAGCGACGATCTCCCAGCGCCGAGCCATGATATATCCTTGGTCTCAGTTACGGCATTATTGTCATCTATCTATACTTTCAATGTTCGGTCCTGCTTATCTTGGATTCTTTAATGGGCAGATCTTCTTTCAACCGAATCATCCGGGGTTGTCTTCCCGGTTGCATTCGTGTAGTCACCGAGCCTCGAGGGCAAACCTCAGCATTCCGATTGTTCA